>JAYRBV010023132.1:0-11016 GCA_036023255.1 Mitrocomella polydiademata
TAAAACTTAAGAAAGTTATGGATTTTTCAGGTTTTAATTAAGCTATATGTTATTTATTCCATGAATTTGAAATAAACAAAAATATGAATATAAGAAGGAGTAAAAGCGTTTTTAATGTAAATTTTAAACATTTAATATCTCCCAAACAACACATGCCGTTCTAATGTGTTATTCATTGCTCAAATGTCGTACCAAAAAGGTGGATATTTTACCCATTGATAGAACTTTTCGTATTTTATATCCCTCTACAGTTTGCAAAATTATGCGTATAATTTAGTTGAATTCAATAGATTTCAGTCAAGTGTGATCAATTATGTTGATAATAATCAAGATTTTTCAGCTAAAATGAGAGTTGAATGCATGCTTGGGACACGCATTATTTCAATAAAAGAGCCAAAGATGTTACTCTATTCATATTATATCTCTATGACTAAATGAACTTATGGATTTTCTTTAGGCCTTATAGCGGTCAGAAATTGGGTACACCTGCATGATGACTTTAAAAATACTGTTAACAACAGCGAGTCATTGTTTTGCTATTTTATAAAAAGATTGTTGTCCAGTCCCTATGCCTTCACGTTCCTTTGACTTTTCCGCCTGTCTGTATATGTGAAATGGTGAAAATCGAGAAAATTGATACAACTCGCAACAACTCGAACCGAGGTCGATACAATATATATCGCAACTCGCAGACGTGAACCGAGGTCGAGCAATCAATGAAAATGCTAGTTTACTACATACTATTATATATAGCCTATATTTTAAGTATATCACAACTGTATTGTATTCGATAATAAAACACGAAGATTGAGAGTGTTGGCCAGGTTAGGTTTAGCTGAAAAAATGTTTTTGAGGTGTTTGCTGTTTATAATAAACCCCGGGTAGTAAACTACCTTAAGTGGATTAATTTTTGCCTTTTTCGCGAAATGCATTTTTCCTTCAATTTTTTCCGTTATCCCAAAAAAAAATGTCAAACTTCTTTACTCTCGCGAAATCGTTTGAATTTGACGATTCGCGAAATTAAATCCACGCGAAACGTAAAGATTTTGGGGTTTCGCGAAATTAAATCCACACGAAAATTAATCCACTTAAAATAGTCTTTCATAGATCCATCCCTTGATGCAGACAGCAAAATTATTGAGAATGTCAAAGAGGAGGAAGTGTTCGTTTGGCATGTCTCTGGTGTTTCTCGTTGAACTCTTTGTTAATTAGTTTTGCATATTGAATGAATTGATACTGACATTTATTTGGATCCACTGCATGTATTCCAAGGTGGCGGCGTTGAGAGGCGTTTCAAATTAACACGGAATCGTCAAATTTTAATACAAAATGCAATGGTTATTATCGCAAATGAGCGGTGCAGCGAGTTCCATATTATACGTGAAGAGGTTGTTCAAAATAACCCGATATCAAACTTTCATAGGCAACGCAATGTGTGTTTATCACGAGGATTTCTATGCAAATAAAATGACATATTTGTTGGGGGGTTGGGAACCGATTGAATTGTATTGGAAGACGACTCTATGAACTCGGAAAAGCAAAGTCAAATTATTCCGCGTCCACCTCCAATAGCGTCATTTTATTGCAACATTTTCTGCATTTGGGAATCATGTGAGGGGCTCAGGCGTCCGAACCACATCCTTGTAACGTCCAGGTGAGACGTCATGTGAGATTCTTCAATGGACAGTAGGAGACCAGTCCTTATAAACTTTTAATTTTCCATCTCCAAATTTGTCTTTTCAAAAATATTTAAATATTCATCTTCATGTAAAATTCAAATCTTTTGAGGTGCGCGTGATATTTTTTGATAGCTGCTGTATGTAAATTTAAATAGTAAAACAAAGCTTTTTCAATTCATGCTTCATTGTTTTTTAAATATTCATATTTCCAGGGTGATAGGAGTCCACCGGGACTGAAGAATGCATAAGGAATTTCATACAGTTTAAATAGAAATGACTTTTGTGTATGACTAACTATATCTTTTTATCGCATCGAAACAAAATTTAATATCCGTACACAAAATTCATCCAGCAAAAAAAAACTAGACTGGAGTCGTTCTTTTGGGAAATGGAGATTATAATAGGAAAGTAACAACTAAAACAATTTAGTCTACAAAGAAAGCAGGCTATGAGCTCGATTACCCGATCACGCCCGAATTCCAGTTAAATAATATTTTAGTAATTCTACCAACCGACTGACAACAAAAGTTAAACTAATGTAGAAAATTTTCAAATAAAGTAGTATAAAGAAATTTTTGATTATCACTTATAAAGTTGTCTTAGAAATTTGCTTCTTTTGATTTAGCGAAATGTTGTTATAACTTGTTAGTAGGTCCGAAAATTAGATGAGTCATTATTTTCAGGAGCTGCACCATGATGATCGGCCCCTGATAGTATACGCGTATACCACCCCTTTTTGACCTTACTTACTAGCCTCTTTTTTTCTTCCTTTTCATGTTTTTGTACAGACTAGGCCCCCTGTTGCGTATTGCGTAACCCCTTGCAAAAACTAGCCTCATTTTCTTCATCGCCAACCAAAAGGGGCGTTCTGCATACAACCCAGCAGACACACGCGCGATGAACGTTACGAGGACGTCTTTTTAACGTCGAAGCAACCACGTACACTCCTGGGACATATATATTGCAAATTGTTTAGGTTAGGGGAGTGTTTAGTTGCTGCTAAAATTCTGATAAAAAGACTGAAGAAATAGGGATTTTATTCTATGAAATGATGGTAATCGTATATCTTTTTAAACTTTTCCATTACAATTTTGTGATGTAGTTCACATTATCGCACTTTAATTCAACTGAGACAAGTAATCTTTTTTAAACTTTGTTCTACAAGAACGAACTTGGTATCTAATCTTTCACTGGGATCGATGTTATCACTCTCAAACATAAATGGTCTATAATGCATTTTGTAAACTAAACACTCAAGTTGTTATCCTGGAAAAATCTGGAAAGATAAAAAGTAAGAGAGTATTTTTCTTATTTTATTCCAGGATTCTGCGAAAAAATGCAAAATAAAAGGACGATTTTATGGCCGAATATTGAAATATCGAAGGACTCCTTTCCCCACCAGCAATTAACAGTTGATATGCGATATATGTAAAATCAATGTTACTTTAAACAATTAGAATTCAAAGAGACAAACACTGTATAATGAGTTATGGGCATTCACATAGTATGTAGTACGTACCCTCTCCTCCCCGGCCTTATATTCCGAATCACGATGATTCATATGAGAAAAATGTACATAGTAGTACTTTAGGTTGTCACCAAAATAACATGTGAACACTTCAGAGCTCACCAGATCATGATATTTGAACATCATAAAGATATAAAACTTTATTGACAAAGAGATGACTTTAAGAGGAAATGTATGAATGTTTTGAATCGGAAACGGATTTATTTTAACTTTTTCTAATAATTGAGTAAAAAATCTGACCTCTTTGCTTTCATACGCGCGGCCAAATACTCTCAGCGGTTACTCTTTATACAGCGCTTTTATTTATAAAGATAATATAGCTTGGGTTTTTGTAAGTCTAATTCGCATGCATTGCTATGGTTTTATACTTTTTTTCCCCCCAATTGATTGAAATTTGGGGAATTAAAATTTGTTCCGTTTATAGACATTTTAAAACTATACTGTATACTTTCTAGTCTGATTTGCATTCATTGCGAAACGGGGTTGTGCAAGGTCTGCGAATCAGACTATATACTAAAACATGGTCTGCGACAAAGGAACGTTGCATTTGTAAAAACAGCATTACGCAAGCAAACAAGCTAATAGTCTGAATGTGTATCTTTTTGGGTTGCCTACTTTACCTTACCTTACTTAGCTCGCATTCTTCCATTTCTAATTTTCTAAAGACAAGAAAAGGTTATTGAGCTTCAAAAGCTGAGCTAGCAAGCAGGCGGCGGGCATTGATGTTGACAAGAACTATAGGCGGTTCATAATAAATAATGTGGGCGGTGGATGGGCACCAATTTTTATCGGAACGCAACCAACGTCGATCCCAGCACTCTCTTCGCTTGATGACAATCCCTGAGAACAAGCGTGGAAGGAGAATGGGATCGAAGTTGCGATAAACAACAGCAAAAAAGTATAAAATGTGTTCCTCGCATTTTCAAATTTCCTTTCGGAGCTTCTAATAGTATGTTTTGAACATGTTTTCTTTTTTCCTTGGAATTATACAATACCATATAAAATCCCCGTTCTCCCAGATTTTCGGAAATAAAGGGATTAGTAAAAATCTCAACGGTTACGCTTTTAAAAGAAAGATATGTTGAAATATTGTATTGACAGATGATGCGTTCCAAAATAAGTAGATTAATTATGTTCCTGATCAAAAAATGACTGTTCTATTGTCTTTCGTTGTCAGGACAAGGAAAACAACAACTAATGCCGTTTGACGGTGGTGACGTCAAAACATCCGACACGCCGTTACGTGTGTTACGACACGAGAAACAAATTAGAAGGTGTCCTGCTTGATATGCGATTATAATATCACAACCATCTACATAACCTGTGCTTTCTTTTTCTACAAATTTGAAACCACATATCATTTCTGATGACAAATTTTAGAGAATAAGAAGAAATGAGAGCGCGCGCGTACATTGTCAACACCACCGCACCGGAATGAGATATTTTTTTCCTCTCTCTCTTAACCAGTAAGGCATTTGGATTGTGTATTTTACATGTGAGGTTTTTAGAAATGCTTACTAAAAGGCATATGTTTCTTATCAGAATTTTTAATCAACATTTTTTGTACCGCAAAACTAGTGAATACGTCATGTGATGTCATTTTGTAAACACACGCACTTGTGGTATTTATAGCAGGACCATAGGGAGTAGGGAAGGGGCCCAATAATTTTTCAACAAGTAATGCTTTCTTCAGGATTCAATATATGGAATCGTCTTATCTATGAGCCTTAAATTGTGCTTTTAGAGGTGTTTTAGGCACTTAAAATCGTAAAATTTTCTTCGTCGCCCAACCATGGTGGGCGACAGTTAACCCACTACTTAAATTTCCTATTACCCTTTTTTGAACTTTATTTCTGATAAAAGCTAAAAGGAAATTTAAAAAGTTTCTTTGATAGCTCCGCTCTATCTCCTCTGTTCTCTCTGAAATCAGTTCTAACTACTAGTCTACTTGAAAACTTGTTCTGAAGCCACACTAGCCTAGATACTAAGCTCTCTTAACCCTTTCTAAAAATCTACAAAGTTTGAACGCTTTCTATGATTTGTATTTTCTGAAGTTTAGCGGAGTTAGTGTTACCCTGTACCAGAATCTTCCGCCGCACGGGAGTAACGTCAGTTCTTTATCTAGCCTGTACCAGACCCGCCGTGCGGTACGGAATTTTATTCCTCCCCGAACGGTCACGGCGGCGGGTCTGGTACAGGCTATTCTTTACCGTGTGCGGTTTGGAAAGGATTGGTTCAGTCTAAGTTAGCGTAAGTATAGCGGAAAACAAAAGTTGAAAAGATGCGGTGCGGTTGAATTAGTTACACAGGTATCCTGGAAAGTCACACTGTGGTATATGGAGTTTGTACGTTTTCTGACATCAAAATGCAATGGCATTTTTGACGGCCACCATACCGTCAGACGACATTAGTAGTTGTTATTTTTCTTTAATTGACAACAGAAAGACGTCAAAATGACATTACAACCTTTACACATCACAATGATGTTTTGTTTTTCAGTAGTCTGTGACAAGAAATTTGATTATGAAGCGCAATGTTCTGTTGTGTGAGAAAAAAAGTCTTATTAAGTTTGTTCTCTACTAATGGCCACCTATTAAGGGCGGTACTCTTGACATAATTATGCCACATTCAATAGCTATTACCCAAGTCGCTGTTCGGTAATTTAGTAGAACAAAAGCCTTAAACATTTATAATTATATTAAAGATTTTTCCCCCGTTATGTGTTGTTGTTTTTTTAGAAGAGGAATATTTATGTTCTAGTAGCAAAATAGCCCATGCGGAGGAGGAGTAAATTATATTGATATGGCACCCTAGTATTGCGTATCGTAGCATTAAAAAATCTCCTTCACTGTGACTGTTTAATAATTCTCCTTTTAGATGGGGTAAACGGATTTAGTTTCTGTTTTTTTTTTTAAGTAAGAAAGTATCATCACCATCTTGAAACGATATATTTACACGTTATTAAACCTGAGTTATAAACCGCCTGTGGCTGTGTCCGCGCAGAATGATATAAACCGCCTAATGACAACAAATTGTGTGTATATAAAGAAACGTACCCAGCATAGCAACAAACAAACTAGTATACCCGATATACCGTTTCGGGTTCTAACAAGGAAGGGCAAAATAGCCCGAAACGGTATATCGGGTAGACCACAACGAACCAGATGGTCAGAAGTTGTTCTTCTCGCTACATGATGGGGTGAAAGGTTAATTTGGACTTGAAAGAACGCTACAAGAAAATCATGTGAGGCTTCGATGACGAAGAGAGTCTGCAAGAAACATAACTCACGCCAATGAATTATTAAAAAAAATCAAACAGCTTGAATTCAAACAATGGAGTAACCTAAAATTTAATTATTCAAACTCAAAATCTTTGATTGAGAAATATATTAGACTTTGAACAAAAATCAATGATTAATCTTTTTCAAGGGGACATTAAAATTTCAAAAGGGTAGACTATTTAGCAACTACGAAACCATAGATATCTAAGAAACAACCACAGACGCAAGAAAAAATAAAATCAATTAGTGATTTTACGATACATCAAAGTTTCATAAAAGAAAAATCAAAACGTAGTAAAGAGAGTAGTAAAAAAAATCTATCATTTATAGAATCTAGCACCAGAATGTTGGATTTTTTCAAATGTATTTTAGAGTTCAAAATAGAGCTTCGAAGTAATTAGGTCTTTCGTAGAGGCATAGCGAAACAATACGCCTTTCCCATGCGCATTGCAATAACAGGAAAGGAATCATTACGTTTAAAGCTTTTGACGAGACAAAGAAGTCATCTTAAAAGACGCAATTAAAAGATTTTCCTTTCCAATTGGTCACGGACAATAAAACCACACTGGTTGTTAATCACATTCCGTTCTGAGACACAAGCCAGAAAAATTGACGAGAAACTTTCTTTACTATAAAAAATATTTCCAGGAGAAAAAAAAAAAATTGTCCTTCCTTTTTTTAAAGAGGGAAAATATTTCCACTTTGTTTTTCTCGTGTGTCATTTTTATGTGTGTTGTTGAGATTTTGACAAAGGGCCGTTGTTGTGATTTATTGAGATGATTTTGTCAGCTTCTCGTCATAATTTTTTTTTTCTTTCTCTTTTTTATCTGAAAAGATAACATAGTCCTTGTTCCAGTGTCTTCTTTTGTTGACACACACAACCAACGCTTCAAAGAGAGAGAGAGAGAGAGAGAGAGAGAGAGAGAGTTGTGGCAAGAAACACATGATTTGTCATAATCTTGATATCCTTTCTTTCTTCGGAACTCCCGAGCATAGGAGATACTTTCCCTGAGCAAATTACACGAGAAGAAAAAAAATTAACCCTGTTTTTTAAAATCTTAAAATTATATCACATTATATATATAATAAATACAATTTCTAACGACTACAAGTATAACTTTGAATGTTTGACGTAATAATAACAAAAAATCTTGATCTAAAAACACTTGGAAATTGTTGTCAATTAAGCGTCGAAAGTTTGAATAAACTCAAAATGCTAATATCTAGAAAAACAGTAAAGGTGTGTGTGTGTATGTGTTGGAGTAGTTATGAGAAAAAACCCACCGTATGAAAAATAGGTTGTGAACTCATAATAAGAAAAAGAGCACTTTTTTAATGAGAAAGGTGAATTTCATCAGATGGGATAGAAATTATTGTTAGCTTTAGTTTTCGTTCACGTATATCACCATTTGTTTAAAAACCACACCAATTATTAATGGTTCAAAAAATGGCTAGTAATAAAAAGTACAAATAAGAACATACAAAAATGTTATATACATTATGGATATAAAAAAGTTGTTTGTAAGAAAAATTAAAAGAAAAAAAAACGGAATGAATAAAAATGAATTCGTGAAATGGACACAACAACCATTCTGATAATAGTGGTTTTTTTAAAAGGATTTGAAATTTATTTATTCCAAGATTAAAAAAAAAAATCAGTCAGTCTGTTTTTCTAATCAAAGAGGAGAAAGAAACTGCGATCCATTTCAAAAGAACTCAATTAAATTCCAATATATTATAAATTAAATTTGTATTTTATTTTAAAGAACGTTTAAAACATTTATAAAAAAAAAACAGCTTGAATATATAAAAAAATTGTAACTGTAATAAAAAGTAATTGAAAACAAAAATCACATACATAGAAATAAGGCATCAACAACGATCAAGTATTTTTATAATGCCATTCAGTTTTTATCTTAACCAGAGTGTCTCCCCAACAGTCGAACAAGTCTAGGGGACTGCCATTCAAACAAGGACATTAACCATCTAATATTTATATAATATAGCAACAAGATTTTTTAAGCTTTTGTTTTAGTAGCTAGAATTCAATACTATAATATATTTTCTTTTTCTTTTCGTTTTCAAATGGGTAATTCAGTTTTTACACAACCTGTGTGTGTCACACACAAACACAGTGAGTGTGTGAATGTCAGCATACATTGTCTCGGAAATACGGTGTGCTTGCTGATTATCATTTGAAGCAGGAAGGGTCTTTCGGTCTACAGTAGCTTTTCTTGTTTGACAAAAATGCTATTTAACTGCCTAAAAAATCACTCTAATGGTGGGATTTTTTGTTTATTTGCAGTAACATTTATGCAAAATACTCTTTCCCTTGTCCACCACCGCCATTCTTTTCATCTCTAATAAAAGCTTGAGAGGATTGCTCGTCAAGAGAGTAGCTGCCCTCATCCTTCTTCCGCAGTCGGTAAACCAAAAACACAATAACAAGAATAGCCAAGATAGCTCCCACAACGACACCAACAATAATTCCAACGGTAAAATTGACTCCTTCCTTCTCCTCCTTGTCAGCGGTACTGGCTCCAACCAGATTTGTAGGGTCCTCCGTAAAGTCATCTCTTTTCTCAACTTCATTTCCAATGGTGGTTGTTTTCTCAGTGGTAATTTCATTGATCACCATAACAGTGGATTTAGATTCTGTTTTGGTTGGTTTACTGGTGGGCAGTGGTGTCTTCACCTCGATTTTAGTATCATCGCCACCACCGCTTCCCGAACCGGAATAAATCTCGGTATCGTCTCCCGACCCATCGCCACTTTCGGAATCATCGGGACTCTTATTATTCATAGTCGTAAACAATGTTTTGATATTTGAGTCGTCTTTCTTTCCACCCACTTCGAACTTCACGGCTTCGTCAGCATTTTGGCAATGAACAACACTGCTCAAAGCGACACAACACAACACAACGAGTATAGATTGATATGCCATAATCGTTTTTTTAATAGTCTAAAATATAGGTTTGATACGTATATAAAGCTGGCTTCTTCAGATATTTTATCTCTCTAAACATTGACGGTTTTTTTCCTACTTTTTTCTGTCCTTACTCACTTATAACCTTGTTGTAATGATTTTTTTTTTCTCCTCTACACTTCAATACACTTCAGATCTATTAAACCAAAGCGGAGAACAAAAGGATGAATTAAACAAACGATTTTGATTGGCTCTCCATTGAATAAATGGAATGAATTTTTTAAATTTATGCAACTCGCATAGAATAATATTTTTTTACTAATCATTCACGTGAAGAGACACTTCATCGGAGAGTTTTTATTCGGACCCTGTGTAAAACTCAAAATAGACACAAGTTAACAGTAAAGGGAATTAAGAAAAGATAAAAGAACAGTTTTAAAAGTGTTTTGAACAAGAGAAATACAACAAGCTCACTGAGTCGATGAGACACAAAAGCATTGTACATGTTTTTTTTTGAGCCGCTCGCGAAATCAAAACAAGATTTCACCCATCTATGAAACCCTCTTTATTGGCTCGGTAAATGATATCTGACGGACTATTTTTATCTTCTCAATCAACAGTACTGTGGTTTCTTCGTGTGTGTTGTTGTGTTGTTGCCACTTAGTTTAGACGAAACACCAAATTTCAGCAAAGTAAAGTAATAACTTCTTTTATCCATCGACGATGAATTATGTCGCGTTTTAGAAAGTAAGTACGTTGTCCTCTGGGCGTTATATTGACGTTGTTTGGACGTAGTAAAGAGGTCATTCATGATGGAATAACGTAATTACATTTATGCAGTAGTACACAGTGAGTACATATAGATACTCTCTCAACCTTTTTCGTATGAGCAGGATGGCGCGAAATCAAGCTTTGCGACGGTATATATGACCAGCTAGTCATCTATAAATAGACTCTAATAGACCAGGAATATATCAAGTTTCTCCGTATATCAAATATTCCTGATATGACATCATAATAGATTGAAAAGTTCTCAAAAAACTTGTAAAAATTCAAAAAGGTGTAATTTACGGACTTGGACAAATTAAAAGAAGAAGATGGCTGCTTAATTGAAATTACGGCAGGACTATCATCGCATGATATATTTTTCTGATTGATTCCTAAAAATACTTTAGCGATGATGGAGTTGCGTGGCCATCTTGTGGTTATTCAGATAGCTTTGTTAATAATGCCCTTGTAATCATGCGTTAATAAAGTCACAGTACACGGTGTTCTCCGGACGTTTTTGATAGTGGCCCGACGCCACTAAAGGAATGATGCCCTGGGATCGAGGTTGCTTAAATGTCAACACCTGAATTCCCGGGCCGAGCAAAGTATGGTAAAGCTAGTTTAACTATACCTGTTGATAAGATTAAGATTCTGTATTAAAAATTCATTGCATAAAAAAACAATACATCGTTTCAACACTAGAAAAAATGTCAAAAATTTTACACCAAAACCGATCCCGCAGTCCTTTTGACTAATGAGTTTAGGTACCACCTTGGGAAAACTATCAACACTATTAACACATAATATAATTTTAGATAAAACATTAAACGGCAG
>JAYRBV010023154.1:0-11011 GCA_036023255.1 Mitrocomella polydiademata
GCGTTTAAAACGCGCTCAAATTAGAATTTCCCGTGCTTTACCCGAAAATGGATTGGACGTGCCGTAACTCGCCTGAGCATGGTTGGACCTGAGTTGAAAAAATTTGGCAAAATGAACTCAATATATTTATCAGAAAAGTGTATGTGGCTATCCTAAATAAATCTCCAAGACTTTCAAAGACTATAGTGGCCACCCTGATCAGAATAAAATCGACCGAATGGTGGAATCGATTGGACTAAGAAATGGTCTACGATCTCCACTATCTATCTTATAACCGTGAAAAATACCAAAAATACCCACCTCCGGGCGATGGGGGAGTTGAAGGCGCAGCCGGTGTAGTCACCCTTTTTCTTGCAGGTCTCGGCTCCGTCCACTGCCGATAATACCGAGACATACGATCGGGCTTAGTCGTCATCAACAAAGGTCTACTGCTTCGAAACCAGCGTGTGTTTGGATCCGAATTCAAGTGCACTAGCCCTCTTGTATCGCCTTGGTCTGAGTTCAACATCAACCAGAGAGGTTTAGAGATCAATACAATCGGCAACGGGTATTTGGATGAAAAATGTGTACACGTATCCTTATGTTGCTTGGCAACATCCTTTGACAAACAAGCTTCACAATAATCAGAACCTGTAAACAATAAGGAATACAAATATACCTCTCATTAAGCATAAACTAAGACACTTTTTTAAGACTTTGAATAATTCAAATTGCTTCAGTAAAATCAATTCCTACACCATGGTGTGTCTTTCAGGGTTGGAACCCCCTTTAAATAGTTCACTCATTGAATGAACAGGGATACAGGAATACAGAAATTTAGATGATACAATTTCAAAATAAAAAAAGTTGTTTCTTCTTACTTCAACTATACTAATAATAGCAGATATATACAGTAACAGTGTTTTCAATGAGAAAAACCTACATACTCTAAGGCTGAATATCCCCCTCCTTGAAGAGTAAGATGTTCCCCGGCAAAAACTGAGATTTCTCAAGGATTTTGAAAGTCTTTTTAAAAAATGGTGGGGTTGCTACAGCGTCCATAAAAATATTATTGTAGTGGGGAAAACTAATAATATTTTTTTTCATCTTTAAGACCAATTGGACCAATCATTTATAAATTTTCACTTTCCGTTTCGCTTTTTTCTGTTCTGTTTAATTTAAGGACTGAAGATGATATTCTTATTCAGCATAAAATTTCCTATCCAATGACATTTAAGAATGTTGTTCACCAAAATATCCATCATTTTCGGTATGCAGAAAGCTGAGAACTTCTATATACCTGTCTGGTTAGGCTCATTGAGGTGAATGATATTATCACAACCATTCTCTAAACAATGAAAAAATTCGTAATGGAAAATGGAAAAACATTGAGCATTTTGTGTTCAGGCCAGGAGCCGAAATTTGTAAAAATAAGTAGTTGTGATCACATGGTTGAGAGTGCAATTAACGATTAATTTTTAAGATGAGTGATTTTTAAAATCACTGTATCTTTTCAAATCCGTAGGACGAGAAAAATTTGTGTTTTAAAAATCACGAATCTTAAATTTGGAGTTAATTGCACGAACAAGTATGTGATTACTGGATAATAACTTGATTCGAATACTTGTCACAACAGTCTGATATAAAATGTAACACTTTTTATGTTTCAAATGTAAAAAAATAATCAAACAAAAGGATCGTTGATGACATCGGAAATGGCTTTATAGAAACAAAAACCTATATAGTTTTACATATGAGAACATAACATAACTTGATAACATAGCTTTGTTGATTCATCAGTTTTTTGTTTTTAAAAATGGAAAATGAAAAAGGTGAAATGGCGCGTAAAAAAGAAGAAAGTAATTGCACTTTACAGAGTGCAATTAAGGAATAATATGCACTCTAACAGGGGCGCCGTATCAAAGACTGCTATCAATCATGTTATTAACAAATTAATTAATGAAAGTTGCTGGTGTTTATGCATTGTGTAGTTTTTTCATTGGCGAAATAAATTGCAGTTTAAAAAATGTCCAGTGTAGAATATAGAATTTTAAGTTTGATGTATAGGTTGGAAAAAGTATTGTTTGGAATTGGCGATTTAAAAACATTTAGTTTGTTTATATTATATTTATATACATAATAATGACTTTTTTACATATAATGATACTATGAAACAAAGACTGCAATTTTTTCTGGGGTATGCTGTATCCTTATTCAATCATCATGATCATCATTTTTAAAAAAAACTGTTTTAATTCGAACTGTCAGTGTACAGAGTGTATCAAAAAAATAGTATTGAAACATTGGAAATACAAAAGAATGGGTGATATTTCTTAAGCTGTATTTTAATTAGAAAAGACTGGATGTTATTTGGTTTCTTGATCATTAAAAAATCCTATTATGGAATTACGTCTCTAATGTTAAATTAAATATTCATAATATATTCGAAAATGAAAAGGAGGTCATACTAAAATGCCTCTGAGCAGCCTCTAACACATGACAAAGCCGCACAATCGATTCCTGTAAGAAAGTAACAAACACATTTTTCAAGTTAACTTTGTTAAGGTAGCCTCTATCAGTTGAACTTTTGATAATTAATACGAAAACTTTACAACCATCGTTGCACTTGCCATTTCTCACTATTCATTTTGTATAATCTGTTTTGATTTTCAATGAAAATTCCTTTAATGAAAACTTAAACATTCCCCTTTGAAGACTTTATCTTTCTGACTTAAAATCTGTGCCATTAATTTTCAAAAATGTCATAAATGCTCAATTTCTTGCCCCTTAAGACGAAGGTGCTTGTATCTCTGAAAAGTGTATGCCACAAAAGAAAAACTGAATCAGAGTTTAGAGATACAATTTACAAAGAAAAAGGGCTTTTAATGGAGCATTTACTTCAACATGAAATTTTGACATTTGACATAAATTACCATGCTTAGATGCAAAGGCAAGCTTGTGTGTCCTATTTGTCCAGGATGATTGCCTGCCACAACCAACCTGAGGGAGATCATATATCAAGAAAATAAATTGACAAGAGCATTGAATAGCTTCTTAATTCAAACAAGTATTTTTATTTCTCATTGTCTGTTGATTTATATCGATACATTTTCAAGCAAAACCCTCCTATTGAATCAGGTTTGTTTGTAATCGCAAGCTCATCCTCAATATGTGTTGGAAATGCAAATACAATATTTCAAGCATAGTAATTATCCAAAGAATGACCACAATTGATATATATCTACGTAAAGAACCCGAGAAATCCTTTCCTTGGATAAACATTGAAGTCATTTGATAATTCTATATCAAAAGTCAAAAGTTTTTGTAGCCCTTCTAAGTCATTGTTTCAATTCATTTTGACAAAATATTTTCAGAATAAATCCATATCAAAACAAGGAAAAAAGGAATATAGAAGGACAAACCTTTCTTCAAACCAGGAGGATCAAGATAAGTAGTACCATAAGATGTACGGAGGTTATTCATAACAGCCGGTCTACTTGACATAGCTGAATGGGTGCCTCCGTTCACCATAAGGTAGCATGAACACATTCCTATTTCAGCTTCAATTGTAGAACGATGAAATTTGCTTTGATTAATGATATTGAAATCTGCATACTTCAAAGATCTGCAATTAAAAATGTTAAAAAAACTAAAGGAGATTACTTAAAAAATAATTTTTCTGGATTTTTTTTTTTTTTTAATTTTATAATAAAGTTGAAAACAACATATTGCAAAATGATACATTTGTACAAATTGAAATTGAAACTGAAACTGAGAAATAAAACAATCTTATAAAATGTCGTTTACAAACAAAGTGATGTCTACAGATCATAAAAAACATTAAGATAAAGAATACAATAAGCTTACCTTGGAAGAGTTTCTCCGGCCCTATCCTCACCAGATAAGACCAAAAAACATGGCAAATCAAGTAGCTCCTCTAAACATTTAGGTTTCCAGTCTTTAACAGAGTCCTTATCCCAGCCTACAATTAAAAAACTCCTGATTAAAATGAATTCTGATAAATCCTTTTAATCATAGTGTATAGTATATGTGAATATATAATTTTATGAATAAAGTCTTTTGTTGACCAATCTACGAAATATTCTTGGTATACTCTTGGAAATTAACTTTCTCATTTACCCTTTTTGAGTCTCCAATGTCTCATTCTTTCCAAGAAGTGTTCACCAATCTCCAAGTCACGCTCACCATCATCATGAATAATATCAAAACGGTATTGTAACCCAAGACTGAAAATAAAAAAATAAAATCAGTTTTAATTTTAAAGTTTTAGGGCAAGGGAAAAGAGTAAGAGAAAACCTTCAATAATTTGAATAAATAATCCTACCTATTTCTTGTTTTCAACAACACATCATGAAAATGTTTACTAAGCTGCTTGTTAGGTATCCGAATCATTAGCATGCATCCACTACCATCTGCACTGTGAAGTGGTGCTTCAATTATGTCATTAACCATTGTAATGAACGACATTATTGCATATGGCTCAGCTGGTTTCACACCTGCACCAACCATAAGTGCTGCCTGATAAAGTCGCAGTAAAACATAACCTTGTACAATACTGTAATTGATGTCATTTAACCTACGATAAAGCCAAACGAGGTAAAGATTGTGTATCTAATCATAAAGATTGAGTCAATGTGCTTTAGATACTGATGAATCTTTACTGAAAATTACCTATTTACTTTAGGTAAAGCCCAATCCAAAGTTTCTTCAGTTCGTATGAGTGCAAACTGTTGATTCCACCTTGTTGAGTCACACAACTCTTTAACACCAAAGTACAGCATATCTTGATCACTTATCATAACACGTTCATCATCAGTGTATTTGGAAAATGCTGAAAATGGAAATTTTCTTATTTTTATATTATGAATTCAATATATGCATAGAAACTGAATTGCACTTCAATAAGAAATTCCAAAAACGTGCACTTCAATAAGAAAGTTCAAAAACGAATCAAACAAAAATGAAAAGTTACCTGATCGATGCTGCTGTGTATCAGTCCAGTAAATCTCGTTGTCAGGATCAATGAAAGATTTGCTTGTTTGAAACATGTATGGGACAGAGGTTACAAAAACTGGAATGACATTCACCGATTCAAAGACTTCCTTCAAATTGGGGAGAACATCAGGCATTCCTTGTGGAAGACTATATCTCTGTGCTTGATCAAAAATCAAAATGTGCAACGTATCTGGTCTAGATTGTATATTGCCTACAAACTGTGTCCACTTGTTTATTGATTCTGGCCAGTCGCTGTATGTAATGACATACTTTTCTCCAATCTCATACTCTGCTGAAACATCAGTTGCTTCAAGACCAAGAAAATTTAAAACTCCCGATTCACACAACCTTTTGACAGTCATATGGTAAAGAGAACTAATAGGGGGAACAACAATACAGAGGTCCACGTGTAAGAAGGATGCCAGATCTAAAATATCTGGGTTTTCCGCAACATTTCGTAATTGTTTTAACAACTGATGAGCCATCGCAGCTTGGTTGGCAAAAATACCCTTAGTATGAAAAGGTTTAGCTGATATTGGTGCTTGTTTTGGAATGATATTGGCCTTTTCCATCGAAACTTTGACACCTGGATAATCGTTGAATGGCACAAAAACTTTATCACCTGAATTTTCCTCATGCATCTTTATTAAGCGATTTAAAGCTGTATCTGTCTGATTAAATTGACTCCTCAACTTCTTCAAACTTTCAACAAAATCAGAGCAGACTATGCTATCAATACCAAGACTTTCCGCTAAGATTTTAGCATTGCTGACACCAGTAACCAAAACACCAAACTCGATTGGTCCCTCTGGCGGAGTGGAAAGAATTATCACAAAGTTAGGAGTCCTCATTTTCTTGTTAGCCACCTTTGAAATATAGAATGTTTCGTTCAACCATTGTAAAGATTTATACAGGGCGTTTTGAAATGAAATAGTTGAGGTCATAACACGAACTCTGCCATTAGAGGCACTACATTGTAGGTTGATCATCAAAGAAAGTTGCGACTGTGTTGATGCAACAGTTTGAGACTGTGAAAATAGAGAATTTATAGTGGAAGTGCTCATTTCAATCCTAGCTTTGTTTAGGACAAGTTCAATATTTTCTCTATTGATACAACCGTCTTCAAGATTTATCAAATATTGTGTAAACAGTATAATGGCTGCATTTAATGGCAAAGTTCTTGTAGCAGCTTCTTTCAGGCGCTTGGTTACAGATGGCCAAGACTTATTTCCAAAATGCATTTTACTATCTGGAAGTGGGGGAGTGTTACCAGTTCCAGCTCCCATGTTGATCAAAGTGTTAGCAGCATTGTGCTCGCGTAAATCATCTATACTTTCAGCTGCGTCAGCATATTGAGGGTGTTCCACTTTCATTGTTATAGTGTCTGGAAATTCAAAGCATCCTACCAGCAAATCACTTACAACCAGGTCATCAACAGAATTTGGGAGTTTTTTAGAGATTTCTTGACATAGTAACAGAACTGGTCTTACTCCACACACAGTTGACATAGAACGATTCAGAGATTCAAGCGTGTCTTCATCAGAAAATTTCACACTTTTCACAATATCTGGTGGTGTACAATCTAAAATAAATCATTAGCTTTGAATTGTGGCAAGTTCAAGTACCAATATTTACCCAAATATAACAGGCTACCCATTTCAGTAGAATAATTAATTTTGTAAGGTTTATTTTGCGAGGTTTTGATTAAATCATGAACATTCCTTAACTATTAAACTGTTTTGAGAAGGTAGGTTGCGATCAATTGAGTTTTTTTAAGCAATTTCCAGCATGTCCAACCTGGCATTAGGGTTAAGATTGCAGTTCTGCATTCTAATTATTTAAGTGAAGAAATTATTGTCATCATCTTATTTTACTATTAGACCTACTTTCAGCAATATCATTAGTCGTTTCTTCAGGTGCATCTTGTGGGTTTACTACTGATGTTACAGATGATGTTAATGCTTGTCCCAGAGATTCAATACCATTTGTCTTTTGTTTTTTATTAGCTGGTTCTTCTGAAGAATCGACTGAAAGTTTACTTGGAAACTTGTGAAAGTCTAGAAAAAACAAATTAGAATTTGTTTTGAGACAATTATATAACTTTTAAAAAAATTTATTAAAAAAAATTATTTTAAGTTATATAATTGTCTCAAAACAAATTCTAATATAAATAAAGTACCTCAATTTTAAATCCAAGTTTTGAAAAATCTTCAGGGGGTACTGGAAAATTTTCACTTAAAATACAATTATATTAATACAAGCCATACCAGGAAATCTGTCCTGGTAATTTTGAAAACTTTCATGACTTTGTTGAATAATTGGCATGGGATTTGTGATGTGACTTCTCTTTTTATTTTCTAAAATAAAGAAAGTAGACAGGAATTAATACTTTCGAAAGTTTGGTTCTAATTATATATTTACATTTTAAGGGAATTTACTGTCCAAAAATATTGAATTTGATTTGCCTTCAAACTGCTATAATACAGGAAAAATGTAGGAATTTTTCAGACTGCAATGTTTTTATCTACCATAAGGAACATAATCTCAAAGCACTGTTTATAAAACAGTAGGTGAATTAATTTCATTAATAAAAATTACAGAAGACTCACGAATACCTGTTCCTTTCCAAGGAATAAGGGGTCCTCTTCCCCATTTACCATCTTCAGATTTGATAATGTAGCATTTCAAGTGCTTTTGTTTTTTAGGTTGGGTGGCTAATTTCAAATTGATGTGTGTTGAAAACTCAGTGAAGTACCGGAAACCAGTGGCACCACACCCAATGCAATTTCCTAAACATTTTTGAAGAGAAAAATATTCATCACTGTCTAAATCATTACTTTACTACAGTCCATATTATTTCAGGGAACCAATATGAACAATCAGAGTACTGGATGAATTTTTTACCACTGAATCCTGGGGTTGTCAGTGTATTCCTCTCCCCTGGAAGATATCTCTTATCCACTGCTGCTACTAGCATCATGCCAGTTAACATAGGGCTCTTTGCCCCCACTAAAGAAAATCCATCAGGTACATGCAAAGTGTTTAATTTGTTTGTAAGTTCAGATAACCGAAGCTCTCCACCACTCTGACATTTACCTAAAAGTGAAGAATTGAATGTAAAAATTACAAGGATCAGTTCATTAAAAGTCTTTTTTTCTTTAGATGTTTTTTTGAAAATAATAAAAATGATTAAAAGAAAACAAACCAGCTTCTGAACGCCTTGCATGTTCATGAAAAGATGTTGCAGCGACAGCACTTGTCATTTGCCGAACTTCAGCAACATCTTCAGGACCCAAATTGTTGTGGTGGCCATTATTTCCACCTGTTTGGGATGGATGGATACCAGGAGGAGGTCTTGACAGACTCAGAAAAGGTGAATAATGATTCAATGCATAAATAACACCTCTTTGAAGTTCTAAATTCAAACAAATTATATTTCAAGCTAAACAGTTAGAGCGTATTTTTATAGTTATAGTTTAAATAATAACTGCACAAGAAAACTAATTGGGTTATTGGTAATTCATTCTAACCTGGCGCTGCTTTTTGAGCTGAGTGGATTGGCAAAATGGCATGGCCAACTGAATTCTTTACAGCGGGTGAATTTGGCAGTAGTATTTGTTGGGCCTGAGTTGCAGTGATTACACTGTTTTCTTGTGTATGGCCATCTAAAAACAGAAGAATTTCTTGTCACCAAAAGATCTTCATAAAAAACATGCTAATTCTCTCAATTTGTATAGCTAAAAAATTTTAACAATAACAGCTAGATGAAATTTAATTGTAGCTAAAAATAAGCAAACCATTTTTATTTATATTTCATACAATATATACTAAATTCATATTCTTTATAAGCATTATGAGGACTTGCAGTCTACAATGCAAATGGAGTGATGAAAATGAAACTTCTTTACAGTCCAATTTAGATTTTATATGTTTGTGACCTTAAAATATTTTAAAATGCTTCAAAGAATCATGAAATGTTTATTAATAAAGTGCATATACAAAGAACATGTACAAAAGTGTTAATACTTGAATTAAACAGCTTTCTTCTTTGTTATATAATAATTCATTTAGTAAAAATATGTTGCTTTGGGCAATTAATTTAATGATGAAGATATATGATAGAAGCTTCATTTTCTTTTTGTTAAAAGCATATTTATTTTTAAAAACGTTTTGACAATGCTCCGGTTGTCATCATCATGTTTAAACTGATGATGACATCAGTTGTCGAAACCAGGGTGTCGAACACAATTTTCAAAACAAATTCCAGGACATTTTTAAAGGCCGTTGCATATTATTTTTTGTGAGATAACAAAAAGAAAGGTGTCAAAAGAGATAAAAAAAGAATATGATATAAACTGTTCCAAATACTTTCCAAATGATCCAAAATTGCATCAAAAGGTACCCTTCATTTATTTGACACAGCTTTTTTACATGATTTTTTTTTATTAACTTTACAGTTTATGCTTCTTCATATTTTATAAATGTATTTTTAAATCTAATTTTAAAGTGTTTTTTTCATACATAGAAGAGTTGTCCAAGAATTAATGCAAACATATTTTCCCTTCTGACATTTTGGTGAATGAATAGGTATATATATATATATATATATAAAAGTTTTCTGCAAATATGTTTAGGTTTTTTAATTACAGGAAACATTTTAATCTAGAAAGCTAAAAATAATTCTATAAAAATGTTCCAGAAAATATCCGTACATGGGAGCATGTCAAAATTTTAGGTTTAGACTCAATGGAAATTTACCTTTTCACCCCAGAAACATACCCTTGAGCAGCATTATCTAGACACCCTGGACAATTTGAGAATTTTTCCACCCCCGTCTCCCTGTACAAACAAATTTTGGAAAAGTCTATTGTGATATTTTTTATGTATTAGCTTGATTGTTATGGGATTTAAAAGACCCTAGTAGATGATGATATCTGGCAACTGGAAGATGAAAACTCCACTAAAAAATATTAATTTTAAGTCCCTAAAACAGCTCTAAAAGCACAATTTTAGGATCATAGATATGAAAAAGATAATTAAATATTGAATCATGAAGGAAGCATTAATTGTAAACCTTCCTATAAAGTAAATAACAAAATATCATGCAACACTGCAGAGAAGAATTCCAGTACATTTCCAGTACAAATGGAAATTTCAGGACAGTTGGACACCCTGGAAACGTTTTTAATAATATACTATATATTTATTTAAGTAAAAATACTTTTAACAAAAGAAAATTAAGCTTCTATCTTCATCAATAATTGATTTGCTTTGCACTTTTGAATTGAATTTGAATCATAATTTGCAAAATGTGAAGCGAGAATTTGTACCCTGCTAGAAAATTATTTTTAAAGTTGGTTATAAAATAAATATTCTACAGCATCTACTATTATAAATAATAATAACAATTTTACCTGACACAGAAAATGGAATGGAAATTGCTGCAGACAAAGTGGAGGATAAGGAGGCTTCAGTTGACATCGTAGGGACAATAGCAGTTGAGTATACAATAGTTGGAGCAGATGATATTTGCTTACCACTTTCCATAACACTAGAAAGCAAAGAATTAAATAATTTGTTCAATTCAGTAAGCTAGTATGCAATACATAGCTGTGATGCTTGACGGCGCATGCCTACCCGTGCCGTACAAAGCCATTGCAAAGAGAAACAAAAGGTTTTTGTAGACACAATGCATAGAAATGTGCAACAAAATTTCATAAATATTTTGAAATAATTGTGCGTTCAAACTTTCTCCCCCTGCCTAAAATGACAACCATAAAAGCTTTTACTTGAAACTTGATACACATGTTCCTTTTCCTTAACCCTAAAATTTTCAAAAAAAAAAGAAAATGTTTTTTTCAAATTTTTTTTGGGTAAAAATATTTTTTTTTGTGAAATCTTATGAACACATACATACAAAACACCGCTTTTATTATATAGACTATATTGCACCAATTAAAGTTATTACACTATGTGTATCTCATGTGAATTCTTCATATTTATCAAATAATTGACC
>JAYRBV010023165.1:0-11008 GCA_036023255.1 Mitrocomella polydiademata
TTGATTTTGAAGCTAGAGTTACAGCTCCCCTGAGAGTTGAATGCATGCTTGTCCCGAGCATAGATACAAACAGATCACTCTCTAGTCTTCCTAACTCGTTGGTGAGTACACTACCAAAGAATTTCGATTTATTTTATCATACATAAGTTAGTTCCACCAAATAATATTTCCAGGTAGTCATTAAGTGTCCAATAACTCTCTTGTCTAGCATTCTGATTTGTTCGACAAAATACTGGAATCTGTACCTCTTTGAGTTAGTCACGAAAGCTTAGAAAGAGAGACAGGTACAAGGCGGCCACTCAAATTTAAGATCAAATTCCAGGATTTTCCAATGACTTTTCCAGGACTTTTCCAGGACTTTTCAAAGACTTTTCCAGGACTTTTCGATGACTTTTTCGAATTTTCCAGGACAATTCAGAAATCTTTCTAATATTTTCAACACTGACCAATAACCAAATTTGACTGTATAACTTTATCATGCGAAATTATATATCGAGCTTTTAGATTTCTGGAAAATGAACTCAAATACAATAAACAAAAATGTACATGTGGCTAAACCACTAAACCAGTTCCCAGGACTTTTCTAGTACATTTCTCGAAATTCTCTCTTTTCCAGGACTGTTTTCCAGGACAAATTGCCGGAGTTTCAAGGGCTTTCCTCCCAGGACTAGTGCGGGTATCCTACAGTACCTATCAAGAAACTTTTGAACCCCCCCCCCCCCCCAAGTAAGAATTTACAAAAGGGTAATAAAGAGTTCTTATTTTCCATTATCTTGAACTCTTAATGCGGGCGTTTGTGATACACCCTGTTCGTACCTTTGTACTAAGCTCTTTTTCTATCAATCGATCAATTCTTACCTGCATCATTAGCTCCTTTGGGTCGCTCTGCGTAATAGAATCTCCAATAATTCTTGTACTTCCTTCACCAGAGCTTTCCGTGCGTTACGTAATTCGTCGCTGCCACTGGCCGGAACCTTATCTAGTAGTAGTAGTTGCTGTGTCAGCATCTCTTCTAAATACTTGTACTCGTGATCACCTAAAAGGAGATATCCAAAAAAAATTATTAGAGATTTATTGATGCGGTTGAACTGATTTTAGTGAACAGGAAAACAAAGCACTCAAATTTAAAGAACAAATTGCAGAATCTTCAAGGACTAGCCTAGACTAGCCTAGACAAGCCTATGCTCGTTCGGCTCGAAATATTTGTAGTTACAGGGTCTGTCCCCCTAGAATGTAGGTGAACCTCAGAATTCAGGTTTTTATATAAACAGCTGTGTAACTGAAGCAAATCACCTTCTAGAATAATTTGTTTTAGTTATATCTGAAGATTTATGTCTACGTTACAGGTTGTTGTCAAATTTGTTGATAGGTAAAAATAATTTGTTTTAGTTATATCTGAAGATTTATGTCTACGTTACATAAAACTTAAAACAATCAAAATTATTTTATCAAATTTCCTATCTTAAACAAGCCTGTTAGCGTATTATTTTTTTTAACACCTCTAACTCAGCGGATTTTAAATTTAACTCATGATATCTCTAAGTGCAAAATTTTGTCCTTAGTGACATAAGAATAAATTTAAATCCGTATAGTTTCTTAGTACTTTTATAATTCAATTATATGTCCCCTGCACCAGTAAAATTCGCGTTTTCAGATTCATACCTGAAAAAATGAAAAATTCTAAACACGTCAATTTTTATATTTTATATTTTATGGTCTATTGGAGCTCTGGGTAGATTGTTTAAACAAGAAATTGCTATAATAGTAGTCTTTGGTTTTATTTAATGCATGTATTGATGTATTAAAACAGAGAAGATAAGGCCATAACTTGTAGTTGACTGTTGTGTTTTAATTACGTAAAAGAAATGATCAAAAGTATGTTACTTGCTAGTTATTTAATAAACAATCATCAGGTTGTTGTCAAATTTGTTGATAGGTAAGGATTTTCTAGATTCTTTTTAAATGCTGCCAACCTGCATTCTGGGGACCCACCACCTGCATTCTGACAACCATCACAGCATTCCCCTGGTGATATTTTTTTCAATAATAAATGCCTCCTGTTACTGATTATGAGAATGAAATTTTCCAAAAATTTAGTCACGATAGATTGCTCTGATGCAGTTTTATCTGAAAAAAAGCCAACCTGCATTCTGGGGGCCAATAAAAAATCATAAGCCAACTTTAAGCCGCATTAAGTCATAATTCTCAATGCACTGTAAACCACCTGGAAAAGTTTTTGAAATGTTGAACTGTAAAAATCAAAAGTTGTGCAATGCTTTCAAATTTTACCAGCATTCTAGAGGGCAGACCCTGTAGGGCCTCTGCATCAAACCCAGTCTAGTGATCCTGCTGTCCCATAAAAAAAATCCCGCCATTTTGACCTGGTGGGGATGTGCACATGTGCAAAAGTTAAAAATGGCGGATATCCCATTGTTTGTTATTAAGGTAATACTGACGTCAGTCGGCCTTTGTATTGTTTTCCTAATTATGCCTACCTCATCTCAGATGAGGAAGAGAAATACCGGTCGGGATGACTAGACTGGATATGATGCAGGGGGCCAAACTTCAATTATTTTGGGCCGAAAGAGCATCAGGACTTTTCCAGGGCATCTTTTTTATTAAAGAAAATCATAATCAATTTGAAAACTATAACACGAGGCTTCTATTTTCATTGTTGGTCTTATACCAAACCCCTGTATAGATTGATTCTGGTGTACGAAGAATCACCATGGTTGGCCCTGAGTTAGTAAAATGTAAAATGTTTAGTGCATATGGCTACTCTAAAAAAGCTCCTGTATTACTCTAATTTTATTTTTTTTCCGAGACTGTTTTCCAAGAATAAAATAAATTACAGGACTTTCTAGGGCTTTCCAGAATTTTCAAGGACCAGTTTAAACAACGATTTAAAAGTTAATTTTCGCTATGTTCTGAATATATGCTTCCCGTCTATTTTACAGACCCACACATTTTCAAATCAACAATGGTAAGAACACGGCAAACCGGATAAATTCAATCTCACCTTTTTTCCCAGTGAATTTCACAACATCGTCGACAAAGGAAGAGATTTCTTCTGCAATTTTTCGCAACCTCTGGAAAGGTGTTTGCTGCTTCCCTGGACCTCCACCACTGCTTCTAAGTGGACCACCACTTTGTCCTCCAGTTGTGGGTTTTCCTCCTCTTTGACCGCCACCACCTACAGGAGCTGCGCCGCTCGGTATGAACTGACCTGGATTTGAAAACGATCCTCCACCAGGCATGATGACAATTGGTTGTGAACCTACTGGCGGCTTTTGAGGCTGCATCTGTGGTTGGTATGGTATGCGCTGTTGTTGGTACATGGACTGGTTGATGGGAAGCCCTGTGACCGGGAATACAGGAACATCTTTATTTGTATAGGGTAAACGTTGTTGTTGTTGTTGTTGTGGATGATGCTGTTGCTGGTGATGAGGTTGGTTCTGATGCGGAGGTGGAGGGGCTTGTGATGACAACTGCTGAATATTCTGAGAAGGATATTGAGGATTGTTGATTTGCTCTTCATATGTTCTTTGTTGAAGATTGGAGGGCGGATATTGTTGTTGTTGTTGTTGCTGTTGCTGTTGTTGTTGTTGCTGCTGAAATTGTTGTTGTTGTTGTTGTTGTTGATAGGAATGTTGCAGGGGTGGAGCCTGTTGTGGTGGTAATTGTTGTTGTGTTTGGTATGCAACGTTTGGATTCACAACTTGCTGTTGCTGGCCAGGGTAAACACCTCCTACACCATAATAACTATCTCCAGTGTTTTCCTGTTCACTTAGAAACTCTTGAGCAATATCTTGCTCTACCTGTAAACTGCTTTCGTATTCATTCTGGAGCAGTTTTAATTGCTGTTGTAGTTGCGCTTGCCGGACACGTTGTAAGTACTGTTGCTGCATGACTCTTTGTTGTTGGTTGATCTCTTGATCGCTATACTGGTTTGGTAAAGGTGATGTTCCTGTATCCAGCTCTTGCTTAACAGAAGGTGGTGTTCCTTTTGGTTGAGGACTTAGTTTCAGGTTTTCAACACTGAGTTGTGATCCAGGACTTGGCTGACCCGAGCTTAAATTGTTGTAAGTGTTTTGTTGCGGAGGTAGATTAGAGTTTGGACTACTGATCTCCTGTTTATTATATTGTGTTGGTGTACCTTTATTACCTTGTGACCCATTCACTTGCTGGGTGTAGCTAGCCCTAGTATCATTTAGATACGACTGACCATTGTTGTTGTAAAACTGGTTATCTTGTTGTGCTTGCTGCTGTTGCAGAGAGTAAGATTGATGTTGCAAAGGTGTTGTCCCTGATGCATGGACATACGAAACATTTTTACTGTCCGTAGGTTGTGCATAGGCAGCTGTATAGGCTGTTGAAGATGGTGGAGTCTGCTGTTGGCTGCTATTTTCTCCATTCTGTTTGGTATTTGGTGTTGTTGGTGTTTGTGACGTGGGGGTAAGTCCTCCTTGAGACTGAGGCTGCACAGCCGACTGTGGCGAGCCTATCGGCGATAGAGGCGTTGAAAAATTTGAATAAGGTGGTGGTGACTTGATGTAGGATTGGTTGTCGGCTGAACCCTTTATTGGAACTTGGGCTCCCTTACTACCAGCCGGTTGTTGGTTACTGACTGCATACTGCTGTTGTTGTTGTTGTGGAATAAGCTGCTGAGATACCTCGGTCATTTCAATTGTACCTGCCCGAATCCTACGTTCTGGAGGGTTCAATGTGCCAGGAACTGAAGAATCCGCCATTTCAACTGTACCAGCTCTGCTTCGTTGCGGCATATTCAGCTGAGCTGATGGGAGATACCGCTGTGACAAAGCTGTGCCAGGGGGTGGAGGCGGCATTTGACGAGTTGCTGCATCAACCATCTCAACAGTTCCTGATCTCAACCGTCTCTCATTTGACAATTGAGGTGAGGTATTGACTTGAAGTTGACTGGATGTTGTGTTTACATTTAGTGCCAGAGATGGATTTGGTGCAGGTATTTGAGTTGGTGGTGGCATAGCGTTTGCTCCATTAGGGTCATAGTAGGCAGCAGTATTGTTTGTTCTTTCACCACTTGAAACAGTTGGGCTTCGCGGAGGAATGACGGGGGCTTCCATGTCAATGGTCTCTGAACGAGGCCGAGGACTATTCAAAGACATATCTCCTAATAACAATTGGTTTGATGGTGATCCAACATTGTTGTAGTGATCGTTAGATACTTGTATAGCAGGTTGGGTCTTCCTTTGCACAGGTGGGGTACTGGTCGGGCCCTTGTAAACATTTGGGGATACTTGTGAATTCGCTGGCATCGGACTACCTTGGGGAGAATCTAAACTGGTGTTACGGTAGCTGTTATAATCAGAACTTGGAACTTGTTTTTGTACAGCTTCCTGCTTCAAAGCAATTTGCGACAATAACTGACTGTATTGATTTTGTGAAGTAGGAGCAGGATTAGATTGAGTAGGGTTCAAGTAACCCCTGATATCTTGAGGCACTTCTTCATAGCGTGGCAATGGTTGTTGGTTGCTAGCTTGAATAATACTGGCACCATTTTGATGCTGATACAATGTGTTGTTAACAATGGATGGGATGTAACCTGGATTCTGATCACTTGATTTCGTTGGCTCTACATAACCATTCGTTGAGGGGTAGTCAGGTGGTGGAGCTTGCGGTTGTGGTGGTGAATTTGGAATGTAATCAGGTGTTGGATATTGATGAATAACTCCACTAGGTAATTTCACCGAGTAGCTGGCCCTTGTATCTTCATTAGAGGAATTCAAAAAGTCTCTGTGGTATGGATAATATAAAAGATTTGGAGGACTTTGAGAATACTCTTGCGGGTTGGCATAGCCTTGTTGTTGCTGGATTTGTGGTTGATATAATGTCTGGTTTCCACCAGGTGAAGGTACATTTTTATCATCCAAAATAGCATTCAAAATGTCATTAGAGTGCTGTAGTCCTGGACTCCCTTTTGGAGGTAGGTATTGTCCTTGTTGTTGAACTGGTGAGCTTGGGTATGATCCTCGCAGCTGAGGTGTCGTAGAGTATGGCGAGGTTGATGGGTTGACGTTGCTTTGTTGTTGCTGGAGCATGTTGCCCGGTTGCACTGTTTGTGGAATACTTTGTGGCAGTGTATACCCACTCATTGTGTTTTTTGAAGAACGTACACCTGTACTAGAATATTTAGGGATTGGGCGCAGCACTTGGCTTGGCTGTCTAGCAATAAAATTTTGCTCTGATTTGTTCAAATGTACTGGATTTCTTTGTCTATAATCAGGAGGCAATACTGGAGATTGTTGCTGGTACTGCACTAATCGAGGAGGCTGCGTAACCTGACTGTTGGATAGTGCTTTACGTAAGTAGCTATCAGTAGGGTAGTGATATTCCTCCCTAATAGAGGGTAGTTGGGCATTAACTTGTCTCCTAGGATCAATATATAAAGGAGCCTGTGTTTGCTGATGTCCGACTGGATGATATTGAACTGGTGATTTATTTTCTAAGTTATTGTTAAAGTTGATAAACGGTGGTTGGGATGGGTTATCTCGAAGAAGTGGTGGTGCAGAATATGCTATATACTTTCTGCTATCCATAACATGACTTTTCTAGTAGCATTGGTTATGACCTATGGTAAGAAAATCGAAAAAGATATCAAAATACCTGTTCCAGAAATATTGGATTCGTCACAATAAAAAATTCGAGAAAATCTAGTAAAAACATGTAGTTTTAACATTATGGAAAATACTGGATTTAGATTGACAGGGCTAAATATGGAGAAGAAATGAGTTTAGTTGATAACCAAATGCCCTGCAGTCCATTCTTTTCCAAACTATTTTTGTTTTCAAAATACACTGTTTTGGCACCTCGGATTGCTATCGCTACTCGAGCAGCTATGATAGGAAAACGAGGCATTACACTGCAATGGTTTATTTTGTTTGTGTAAAGACTGCAATTTCCTATTATACAGTAACTGTTCAGAACACATGTGCACTTGACACTTTGAAACTGTGTATTAAAAACCAAAACCAATGAACTTTTTTAACATTTCACTATTAAATATTAAATAACTGTATGTATTTTGATTTATGTGTTCCTATTGGCTGCAAATTGTGATACGTACTGTATATAAAGTATAACTAGTCTCTTAAAAAAAATCCTTGGGTTCTATATGATATAAAGATTTTTACAGTGAAACCTGCTACTAGAAGTTTAATAGAATTGCAAAATATATTGTCACAAGTCAGGGCTACAGAAACAAAAACAAAAACCTTTATACATTGACGTAAATTTATGTAGTGAACCAGGCTTTTTTATAGATATTTTTATTTTTATAACTTTACTATAAAGAATCCTTGTAGTTCTGGTTTTAATTTGTCTAATTAATAACATCTACAGTAACCAAACCTTTTTTTATCCTTTGCCCACCCAACAGAGTCTATTGCAGTGTAAGTGTAGTGTTACAAGAATTCCCACTTCGCAGTACCACAATGGTAATAGCTGTGTGATGTTTTTTTCTAACTGAAGAAATAATTAGAAAATTCTTTTCTTCCATTATATATATATATTAAAAGGTGTGCGTTTTTCTCAGTTTTTTTTCTAATAAAGAGATAATACCCGACAATGCCAAGATTATCACAGGTGTATTCTGTTTTTTTCTTCTCCTTCTTCTTCTTTTACTCTTTTTCTTTTTTTAGAACATTAACTCTATTTTGAAATATTCTTGCAAAAGCTAAATCCTGTGTTCCTGAACACAGCATGTGATACTGATAAATTGAATTAGCATTGTTTTAAATTGTCTTTAAAATGTCAATTAAGGGAGGGAGTACAGCCGAATAAGGTTTGGTTTGATATTTTTTTCTATTTACTTCTATTTAATAACATTATATTTGACCCATAATTCTGATAGATAAAGGTGCAATCAATGTCAATTGTTAAATCTGTTTAAAAAATATTTGCATCAATCAGGGCGAGTCCAGATTTTTTTTTATAGCCCAAAAGAATTTGTATTTTGCTAATTAAAAGTAATACCAAACATGATTAGGAATTTTAGCTAGCATAAAAAACAATACTTTTAAAAACAACATCATATACATGGTAAAGTGAAATAAAATTCATATGGAGGTGGAGACAAGGGGCTCTCAAAGAAATTAAAAACAACCTGAGAAACAAGCGTACTGACCTCCATCTCGTATAACCAAAATCAAACCGTAAAAAGATAAACACCAGACCAAAATGCTGATGAGTGTGATGTATTTTCTCCTTTTTTGAGACCTTAATTTTTTACAAAAGTCAGTTAGGGATGATAGTCAAAGACCCAGAACAAACAGAATAGTATTCAACATGCTTAGTTGCTTTTTGATGTACTGTTGTGTAGATTAAACTAAAACGCTTTCCTCTTTGTAAAGGCCACAAGTGGCTTTCAATGTCTCCTTAGCTTACTTTTATAAAAGGTACAAAGAGGATCTAGGGTCCTTTAAGAAAACTACAGGAATATTTTATTTAGTGGATAAATAAGAAGATAGTCCCTGACTTTTTCTTTTTACCTTGTAAAGAGATTATAAAGTAACTGATCAATTATTTAGACTTTTCTTATGGAGTTCAATTTGATTCAACTTACAAATTTGATTTAAGCAGTCCAATTGTAGAGAAATCAACATTTTGAGAATGTTTAAAGGAATATAAATTTTGTGAATAAGACGAAAAACAGTTTGAGTATACTGTATCTGGAAATTAAAAAAAATTATTACTGAAGAATTAGATAGGTGTCATTAAATATATAATCACGAGGTGTACACAATTAGTTTTGTTCACAGTTGTTCACATATTTAGTCAAGGTGTTTTATTAATGAAAGCATAATTCTACTTTTTGCAAAAACGTGTGAATGTGTTCAAGCAACAATTTTTTCTACTTTAGTTGTTGGAATCTTGCATTTTACAGCTCATATGTCTTTTTTTCGCTGCAAGAGTTCCCAATCTACTGAATATGTATATAAATAGCACCAAATACTTAACATGATGCAGAATGAGAAAAAACTCATTGATTGCATTTCAATTCATGATCATTCGTTCTTTTATAGAAAACTCTCTTAAATGTGTTTGTAAAATCAAGGCAAATTTCATCAAATGCCTCTAATTTATGAGATTTTTGACATGTGAACGTGAATTGAAACTTAGACACCCTAAATCCAAAAACCAACCACGAAGCTGGCTCTTCTTCAGCAGGGGGGGGGCTCTATACAATTTTAAAAATTTTCAGGGGGCGGCATCAATATTCAAGGTAGGTTCAAGGTTTGTCGAAGAAATTTAGAGCCTTAAAACAGCCTCAGACTCATATCTTTGCCAAATGTACGGTCATAATAAATCAAAGAAGAGCTCTAGAGGATAGAGTTAACATATTATAATTTATATACCTGAGTTTACAGTTCTAAGTCATTGACCTAAAGAGAGGCTAGAAATCTTTCAAGATTTTCTTTGTTCTAGAAAACAGAAAGTAGTCATTTTTATTTTTGAAACTCTCCACAAACCTTTAGCTTGATAATGAAGTTGGGTACACTTTTCTTAATAGGATAACGAAAAAAATAAAATATAAAAAACTAGTTGTCTACTTTAAGTATTTTTTTACGAGCAACAAACATCAAAATTAAAACCTAATTTGTAAGTTTATCTCAAATATTGTTGTCTGTTTAACCAAAAACAACCAGTGAACAAGAAGTTGAGCTAATTTCAACAAACAAACACAACTAGGGATATTCAGATAACACGTCGTTTGTGCAGAAGGGTGCAATTTCTACGAGAGATCCAACTTCAAACATCCCTCACATGAAAATGAAAGAATAGAATTGCATTTAACTGCCTTATTTAATAAGAGTATCTGAACAATTTTTTTTTTTTTTGGACCGAACCTTTAGGGGGGCAGAATGGGATAGTATATTCGCTCAGGGGGGGGGGGGCGCAGCCCCTTCAGCCTTGTGGCTGCCAAAAATGCATCAAATTTATTTTAAAGCACCCACGGCGATCTGTGATCGGATTTATCGGATTCAAAATTTTCATGCAAACTTAAATGTTTTAAGAAAATGTTTCTGAAATCTAAAAATTGTTTTTTTATCTTTTAGATATTAAGTATATACAACCTTGATAAAAGTTTTAGATACCCAGCTCAACCACAGCTGGAATAATCTTGATTCCGATTTTGAGGGATCTAAGGCGGGATGAGACAGGATGGAGGGATCTCTTAAAAACGAAAGTATCCGATTCTCAAAGCCACAAGCATCGGAAACAGAAAATTTTTAATGATAATTTTTGTGTTCAATAAAAGGATTCATCTTACAAAACTATATCATTTTACATCAACTATTCATTCTATTATTTGGAAATATTTATGAGAAAATCCCGATTTTTCAAACATTAACTCACAGATCACCGTGACCAGGCTTTTTAATAAATGTTTAAAAGCTCTAAAATGAAGGTTTTAGAAAGTCACGCAACTAAATGTGTGACTTGAGTTGCGAATACGATTTTCTTCTCACTTGAAGTATAGTACTGTTTTGTGTCTGTTTATTATCGAGTTAACAACATAAAAGCTTTTCCAGAAGTTTTTCTTTTCTTTGAAGAACATTCTTTTATAACAATAGCGTAACTTATTAAAAGGATTATCAAAGAGAAAGTGGGAAAGAAAAAAGTATTTTTTAACGAGTGACATAACTATACAAAAAAACAAACATTTTTCATGTTCTTGATCATATTCACTTGGAATCCTTATATTATCCTTACATTCTCAAACCATGTTAATAAAATCAAAGGTTTTATGGATAAAGTATGAATTTCGGAATATCCGAGAACTTAACAAAAAAAAAGAGAAAAAGAAAAGAGAAACAATATCACGCAGCCGAGCCAAATCCCAATAAGAATACTCTGAAAAGAAAATAGTAATTCGCAACAATGACATCACGAATGACATAATTCATAAACCTTCAAACCCTTATATCTTCCCAAATACTCAACCAAATTTAATAAAACTTTGCGA
>JAYRBV010023176.1:0-11007 GCA_036023255.1 Mitrocomella polydiademata
ATATAACGTGATAACAGGGTTTTTTGCAGGGTTCTTTGCTACTTGAGCTTAAGATATAAATTTTTAAAGAAAAAGCTGTTATGGTAACAGCTGTAAGCAGATGGTAAGACTATTATTTTGGTACAACAAAGATGCATGCAACCTGATGCAACTACAGTATCACATTTTTGCCCAAGAGCATTTACGTACAGTTAATGTTATTTTGATTTGTGCTTGTGAAAATTAGAAAATATTTGCAATATCTTTTATTTTGTGTATTTGTTTATACACAAATTTTAATTTTAATTACCTTGTGATAATTGTGAAAGATAATACAGAAAGGTTGGGGGAATAATACTGCAAGTTAAGCCAAAGTAATATTAAAGAAATCTATCAGCTTAATGGTCCTTCGATGATACGGTACAGGACAACAAAAAAATGATGCAGACTACCAAAGGTTGAAAGAAAAGGTTTTTCAAAAAGAAAAGAAAAAAGTGTACAAAAAAAGATAGGAGACACTGGTATCTGACTCGTATGTGCTTGTGATCACGGATTTAAAACATCTCTCATCTCATAATTTGTTGTCTACTTATTTGTACGTTTGAACGTACGTTCAATATATTTCACGAGAAAAATTTTCGTAGAATTCTAGAAATCTGCGAAATTCCGCAAAAATATCTCCCCGCAAAAATTTGTCACAATAAAGTACGTAGTAGTTTTTATTCAAGAACATGATAAAATCAGTGTATTCTGCTTGTTGACTCATTTTGTTTTGTTTTAATTTATTCTTTTGTTACAATTTCACTCATATACAGCATTTATTTTGGATTATTTTCTTAAAAATCTTATCTTTTTGATTTTAGATGTAGGCATTTTTCTCTCCCTGTGTCTGTTACAGAGACCTTATAATTTTTTGCACATTTATTTATTCAGTTTAGTCGGTAATAATTCTTTTATACCCATAATTTCTATTTTTGTTTGTTACTGCAGTTCCAGTATCACATTTACTGTTGTTGGCACTGATAAATTTGTAATAATCAAGTTGAGTAGACATACCATTCAATTTCTAGCTACCGCAACAAAGGATCGTAAAATTTAATTTGAAATCTGTCTTTTGTTTGCCTTGATTTTTCCATGGGTAAATAGAGTCTCTAGTGAAAAGGACTTTTTTAGCATTTTGAAATTATTTTGGCTAGGGGCTTACTTAGAAATGCCTAGTACTAGAACTTGTTTCAGGGCTCTGATTAGAGGCAAAAAATCAAGAAAAAGCAAAAAATATTAGTAAATGAAAATAGGTAAATAAGTTATTATTATTATTATTATTGTACGAAATAGCAAACAAATATTACAACTGTTAGCAAAAAACGGCAAAAAATAGCAAAAAAAGAGGCAATCAATCGCTGGAAAAAGAGTGAGATCCCTGTTGTTTATTCTACAGTATATACACAGTATACTGTCTTTAATGAAACATGTATTTGGTATAGGTTAATCGTTTTGTAAATTATCTTCTACTCTTACCTAACAAGGAAAAATGGCCCCTCATCCCAATTGCCTGTTTTATTATTTTCCAGGTATCCTTGCTTCCTTGTTACCAGGTTTATTTGTTTAACTATGTATTTACTGACTATACTAGCCTGTATAAAAATGAAAAACGATAAAAAAGTAATATTTCATTCGCCTACATCAATTATACAGGTGGTCTTCTTGCTATCTTGCATACAATTATGATACATGATCAGTCATACTTTAATTTAGATCTTATTTTAGCTTTGGGTGGTTTTTTCTCGATCTGAGGTTTTTATTTTTTTGGTTAAGTTGGTTATCAAAAAGTCAATTATTCAAGGATTTTAGTGTTTTTTTTCCTATTTGTTATTATTCCATATTTGGTGTACCTTTGCAGTCTACAGGGTTATGCAAATGAGATTTTTTAAATTCTGATTATTCACCTTAATTTATGATTTGTTGATTTGAGTAAGACATGACAGATAGACATGACAAGACATGTAAGATATATCATCAGAACAAGGCTGATTTTTATTAGAACAAGGCTGATTTTTATTTCTCTTTTGTGAGGATGAAGGCTGTCTTAAAAAAAGAATGATATTTTCTGAATTATCTTTTCCAGTGAGCAGTATACATTATTGCAGCATTGTCTGACAGATCTAGAACAGCTACAGGTTGTCCACAGGGGTTGGGAAAACTGGAAAAACTGGAGAAAAAAAAACCTTTTTGAGAAACTGGCTGGTAAAGCTGGAAAAAGGTGTAGTTTTCGATGCTAAGAGCTGGAAAAGCTAGAAAAGTGTTTTTAAAAAGAATAATAAATTTTTAAACTGTCAATAATTATAAACTAAACTGTTTTGGATTTAAAAGCAATATCATCATTGTGATACTGCAGGTAGGGAGCTGGTTCTAGAAAGTCCTGGAATTTGTTTCTCTCCTAGAAAACGGAAACATTAGAGAATGCTCCTTATATCCTGAAATTCATTCTTGATATTGTCTGAAAAAAATATATTTGCCCTAGAATTTGTCTTGGTTTTCCCAAGATATAGGCCTTTTTCAAAATGTATACAGCATACCTGCCTTTAATGAAGAGTTTATCCACATAATTAAATACATCACCGAAAACTTATTGTTATACTAAATCAGATCACCAAAATTCGGAATATTAATCTTGCTGCAATTTTTTGGTTTTGAGTAAAACAGGTGACCTACAGTACCTGAAATTTGATTCGCCTAGTAAGATATATATATATGTGTACATCGTTTGAAAAAGACATAAAATTAGGTTTTAAATGAGTTTTATGTATTTTTACGATTTTAACCATAGATAGTTTCTCTTTTCCAATTTCCTGTAGATGATTATCAGTAAAATAATGGATTGAGTTGTTTTTGAAAAAATGATCTTTTACTCGTGTAAAAAACTTGGACTATTAAAGCTGTAAAATGGAAATACTCAAGAATTTTGAAAGTTAGACCTCAAAATTTTCACAGATTTTCATTATATGCTAGCACTGCTGAAGCGGTTCATCAAACCTATAACTTCTGTAGCTGTAAGTACGCAACGCAGACAGGGCCCTAATAAGTAACAGTGTATTTCAGTACTATTCACCTAGGAATATATACCCACGGTAACCCCTAGGGGAAATCTTGTCGAATAATCGAATAGTATCTACGATGGAGTGTTTCCTGATGGGATTTTGGTTGCTATGTGCACTCCTCTAAAGCGTTATTTTTGCCAAATCTTAATGTTTCTCTTCTTCTTTTTTCGATAGAGTGATTCCAGAAAACTACTTCAAAGAGAAGAAGGTTCTTCAACAAGAAACAACCGACTCGCTGTATAATGAAGCTACCAATCGAGAACTCGATACCAATTCCAAGGGGCTACGCAGTAAGAAATCGAAACAATCGTGTCTTGTGCTCGATGACTACGTATTCGAATCCGATAATTCGATCGGTATATCACCAATTGATTCCTTGTGTGGACTTGTCGAAAGTATCGATTCCAATATTTGCAGAACGACGATGGTAGAGAAATCTACCCAAGCGAAAACAGATGCAGACTCGAATGGCGTTTCTCCGAAGGAAATCGCCGCCGATAAGAAATCCAGTGAAATCATAAACGACAATAAAACGAACTCAAATCAACAAAACAAACCAGCCTCTAAGAGGGCTGAATCAAAAATAAAATTAACTTTTAAAAACCAAGCAGTAAAAACTGAATCCAAAGTTAGCCTGGAAGATTCTAAGTTAACAGTTGCTGTGAGCCAGGGTAAAGAGCGTGAAGTATGCCCAACCCAACGAGTAAAAAAACGAAAACTTTCAGACACTTCAGAAACTTCTGTGCAAAAACCTACTAATGTAGAAATTAAGAAGGAGGGCGAAACATTGAAGCAATCAGGTACTCCATCGCAGAAAAGATTACGGCAGGAAGATAGCACTGATTCAGTTATACCGTCACAAGAGGCGGTGAAAAAAAGAAAGAAGAGGAGAGGCATAACATATGTTAAAAACCAAAAGCGGAGGAAAGAAATACTAGCGGCAAAGAAAAAAGCTGCACCGTCACCCGAGACACCAGTCGTTGCGACCGATGTCATACCGATTGTCAGAATTGAAAAGAAAAAGATGATTAAAAAGAAAGCCCCTGTTAAACGCATTGATCCGATAGCGTTGGCTTTGAAGAATATCAAAAATCGAGAGAGCATGCGCCGTCGGCAACGTCTCAACATGATGACCCGACGCTCTCTGTCGACCTCTCCTAATGATCTTCTTCGTAGAGCGGAGAATAAACATGTCAAGCGACCGGTCGTCAAAAAGAAAAACATCGTTGTTAGAAGGAACAGTCAGTCGAGCGATGTAAACGAAACACTAACGTCTGAAAAGAAAACCGATCTTCCGTGCGAAAAAACACTCTCCGAAACGGAAAGTGTCATTGAAACGCAGCCTACGGCAACGAAGCGAAGCAAACGCTTGCATCTTAAACAAAAGCCTGAGACTAAAGAGTTCGAGGAAAGTAGTCGAGCCTCACGACAAAACAGGAGATTCAAGAAACTTGAGCTCGCCGTTTTGCATCGAGATGATATTGTTGTCGGGCTACGGAAAAAGGTCAAACAGACGAACGACGATAAAAATACAAAACAAAACGAGGATAACCAGTATCCCAATAATCCAGTTGTACGGATAATAAAAAATCCGAAAGCGGAAAAGAGAGCTGGTGATTCAGGTGGGTTCTCCGCCGCGACGCCTGAACTGAGCAACAAGTCACAAGAAATCGACTTGACTTGCCACGAGAAAGTTGCATCGCCCAATGATACCATTGTTGTTACACCTCATCCGGCGCAGCAGCGTAAAAATAGGCGTAAACCATTGCACGTGTTCAAATCGTTACCAAATCCCGTAACCGACCCCCTGGGATTCAAAACCGGGGAACTAAATATCAACGACTACAAAGACTTAAAGGACTATTACAGTGATCCCGATATTCCGATTGCAACCAAGAACAAAACTAATATTAAAAGTTCAAAAACAATGTCTGTATCCGAAACGCAGCTATCCCCAAAACGGGTGCTAGGTAATTCCGAATCGGATATTTTCACTAACGATATTTCATCTTCGGAACGTCCGTACAAGATCACAATATCCCGGATGAACCGTCCGACGTTGATTCCGCGCCGGTTCTTAGATAACCGGTTTGCACCCTCTTACCAAACTTTCATACAACAACCCGTAAAACCCTCTCCTTTGAAACACTTACAGAAACCAGGTGCCATGGTGAGTCGGAAAATTGATATCGATAGTCCACCGCGATCTTCATCATCGTCGCCGTCATCTTCGACTGTGACGTCACCCAATGACGACGACGAAGTCGAGAAAATGCTCGGAGATGTGACGGAAGACGACAGTGTGAAAGTAAAGAAGTTATTAGAGAAATCTACGGAAAACAGGAACACGAATTGTGAAAAGAAAGTAGTACCTCCAGTGAAAACTAAAAAACGTAAACGGGCCGCCATTTTCGATTTCCAGGAAACGTTGAAACCGCTGACCCGTTCAAATGACGATATCCGTCTCGGCGATATTGTGTGGGGGCGGGTATTCGGTTACGGGTGGTGGCCGGGTCAAGTGTTATCGAACGTTCATGACGCCGACTCGTCTGACGTACGTCGAGTATTTTGCACTTGGATGGGCTCCAATACGAACTCCACGATGAGTGTTACCGACCTTGAATTATTTTTGCCGACATTCGAGAAACGATTCGAGGTCAGAAAAACGTCGGCAACTTACACGAAAGCTGTAATAGAAGCACAACAAACATGCAGTTTAAAATACGGTTTGAAGTAGCTTTTTCCTAATATCAATACGATTTGAAGTAGCATTTTTTAAATACCGCTTGAAGTTGTAGTTCAAACATGCAGTCTAAAATACGGCTTGGAGTAGCTTTTTCTACTGTAAAAAAAGCTTGAAGTTGTAGTTCTGTTAGTTATTTCACTGTGACGCAACTTTATATGAATCCTTTTGTATTTGTCAGATTATGGTTATAAAATGACTAAGATTTGAATTGAATCTCTCAAACTTTTACCCTTCCTTTCAGACGGGTTAATCTAATCTAAAAGGATACTTTACGTGGAATCGGCGAATTTAGACCAGGCATATTTTGAGGTAGGTACCACCTAGGGAGGGAGAAATTCCTACTATGCTTATAAGTTAGGTATATCATTGTAGTTCACAAATATCGGATGTGGGTGGTCAGGGGAGGTGGCATGGTTGAGTAATTGAGCATAATGTCACCTTATAAGATCTTTACTAGGAAATTTTGTGAAGGGGTTTAGATGGGTGTCAAAATTTGAAAAAATATAGTTTCAGGTCTCTATAGAGCTCATTGAAACGAAGAAAAAATTGTATTACATAATTTTCTCTACTCTTCTAGATAAGGAGATATGGGGCTCTAAAGTTGCTAAAATCTTGCTGATTCAGCAGTTTTTTGAAAAAACTAGCAACTTTATAATGTCCTTGCTTGTCCTGTCCTTAACTTATCTTTTTCAATTTTGAAAATTTACCCAACAAAGTTTTGACAAGTTAAGAAAACAAATGGAGAAAGAGATCTTGAAGAGATTTGAGCGACCATGTGTCTACATATTCCTACGTCATCAATTACTGATCCCAGAACAATATTGAAGTGACCTAATTTTACCGGCGGGATGGAGGGGATTTTAAAAAGAGTTAGTGCCCCGCAATAGTGTGACTTCTTTTAATCGAGTAATTATATTGGCTTACACGTGTCGCGTGGCCGGTCTATATTCCCCATAGTGACTAACGTCACTGTGACCTCACTGTGTTCCATGACATCACACAACCTCGTTTCCCATATAGACCGGCTAAATAATGGTTTATTTAAGTCATTAGCAAGGATAACCAGGCAATATGAGGCAGAATGACCACCTTGAATCTTAAAAATTTTCATTATGGTGTTTTCCTATATTTACACATTAGGAGGGCAGATTTTAGGAGGGTTGCCAGGCCAGATAGGTTGCGTTCTGATTTTGACTGAGAGGCAGGGGGTCATTGTAAAGTTCAGTATGGAAATTCTAGCCTGGGGTGGGTTACTTTTAATCATAATATCTCACCAAATTTATTTTCAATAACATTGAAACCTGGTAGGGGTGTTATAAACAAGTTAGAAAATACGCTGAAAAAAAATAATTTCGATCATGCACGTGTTAATTGAATAATTTACAGACCAGAATATCCTATTTTCATGAAATTTTAACAGATTTCTTTGCTAAAAGTTTTTCATGACTCATCAAGTTTTTTTCAAATAGTGACAAAACTTTGTAAAAATATAAGAGACAAATTGTTAAGTACACTATAACATATATTTGATTTGAATAATAATTTTTTTCTTAAAAACAAAACATACTATATACTCAAAAACATATTTTTATAAAGAACCATTTCTTAGATTTCGATCCGCAATCTAATCAACAATTGTGTTGTGGGACTTCCTTTTGTGACTTCACAGTTAACAGCTCGATTTCAGAAGTTTCGTCCTCGGCATTATTTATCAACTTTGGTACTTCTGTCGGGTATGCCACCTCGTTCTGTTTTTTTATGGTACTTCCTTCTTTGACAGGTAAAAGATTGATTTCGGAAGTTTGACGGTTTTGTGGTATGGATATTCCGATTCGAAAAAAATTCAGGTTAACGGATTCTCATCAGTGCTCGCTTCATCGCTCAATCCACTGCTGGACGGAGAGTTGATTGTGGAATCCGAATCGGAAAGATCTTTAAGACTACGGAATTTTACGAAGACTGATTTTTTCCTGGAAATAGAGAGAACATTAGGATTTAAGGAAATGACCAATCCCAGGGGCGTTTCTCTGTTGTTTGTTTTATTTTTGTTATTTCACGGCGATCTTTACCCGGATTATTGGATTATCAAATCATTAATTAATTGTGATTTATGTTTTGTCTGGGAATAAGCTTCACTAAATTTGTTTTGCATCCTCTTATTACTATGCCAATGACATCTGTAAAGAAGTTTTTGACACAAAAAAGTAAATACAGACGACACAATTTTGATTCCGATTTTGGGGATATTTTCGGGGGATAGATAGTTAAAAAACACAAATAATGTCATAAGCATTTAGCCATCCTTAAATTTTGATTCTGAAATGAAACTCTTGATCAATTTTGAATTATCAACATATACAACTAATTTTTGTGATAGTTTTATATATTTTAAAATCCCGATTTTTTGCAAAATAGATGAAAGATTAGCGTAATTTGATTAAATAGGAAACCTTCCACCACCACCACCAAGTCCGTAATTTTACTCGCTTGGAGGGGCTATTAATCTTACCTACCAGCTTGGTCCCGAAATCGAAGGTGCATAATCCATATTCGTCAAATACAAAGTTGCTATTGACGGCACAATCAACAACAACAACAAAACTAAAGAAGAAAAATGAACTTAAAGATCAATCAACAGAATCGTAAAAAAAAAACATCAATGTGGAGGAGAGTGTTTCTACTGATATGGCGCGTGCCGTACCATAAAAACATTATTCCTCTGTGATTTTTACTTTTGGGTGTTTTGCCTATTTGGACAGAGTTTGCGATTAATATGATGGAAAATTCGGAGAATTTGAAAAATCAATGTGGCAATACTGTATGTATCAAAACGATACTCATCTTAACAATATCCCATCTTTTCTATGGGTATAAGAGAGATAATTCTTTATAAGAGATACTTAGATAGAAGTGGGAACATGGTTTACTTGTTTTCTACGTAGAATCACTAGATATATATATACTAGTCTGTTCGAATAATTATCACAATCAGTAAAGATAAAATCAGCGAAAAGGATTATACCTGATACTATTAACCTTCAGTGTTTTCATTTGACTGTAACAAAATTGAATCCTCGATATCCTTTTCCGGAATCGAAAAACCTCAATTTGTTCCTTCTTCAGAAACAGCTCTAACATCAAGTTCTCTAGTCTGATTTGCATACATTGCATACATTTTTTCCAGCAAGTTCAGATGTCAAATCACGTTGTTGGGGAGACTCAAGTTCTCTTTTTTGTTCGCAGTGATTTTTTTAAGCTCCAGCTCTTTTGTTTTTTCATCTTCGCCCTTTTCAAAGTTGGTAAGGATGCGCTGGCTTCTTGTAACTTCATTTTCAGGTCTCTATTTTTTGGGGTGAATCGCTGCTCGTTCCGCCCATGCTCAAGGACGTTAAAACTTCCGTTACTTACTTGCTTACTTACTTACTTACTTACTTACATTACATTACATTACATTACTTGCTAATGCACCATCTTTTGTACCACACGGGTAATATAAACCGCATGTCCCTCAATGTAGGCTAAGTTTTAAATCCCAATCTACTGTATTATTTGGAAAGATCTATTATATATAGATAGTTTGTTTAGTGATATAACGATATATAAAACATATAAGATATTAGTTTGTTTAAAAAGTCAAAAGCAGAAAATCTAATACAGGGTATAACGCCTGCTAAATAAAATCAGGGCTACGTCCGTTCTGAAGAAGAAAAAAATTACGATGGCGCGTCTTTGAAATATTAAAAAACGAGAATTAGGCCCTTGAAACGAGGTTGTTTTAATCCGTGTTTACGGTTGGACATTTCTCATTGTGTCATTTTGTGTCCTGTTTAATTTTGGTGTCTCAAATCAGAATTCTCCTTTGGATTTGAAATTACGCTCGTTTGTGTAGTTGATCAGCGATTTTGTAGTGTAGATGATAATCCTGAAACTTTACACAAAATAAGTACTAGTAATATTTTCGTGACCTAGTATTATATTTGTTCTAGTACGTACTCAACAGACATACTATAGTACGTACTACGGTTATCAAATAGTCTAAAAATATGAATAAACCTTAAAGTTTTGTTTTAGTGAAACAAGACGTTTCATCTATCACTCATTGCTAATTTGTCACTATCATCGATCAACCTCGTTACTAGGGCCTTCCCTGTTCTGTCATTTCATTAGACAAGATAAATTCTCCAAGAGTGTATGATATCTGTCCTTCCTTCTTGATGTCTACTGATGCGCGCGAGGGTCCTGAAAACGAGGTTGCTTGCTTCATCATTGTTGTCCTGGCTACGTCATTACGAGCTTTACCTGATCTCTCCGTGATTTTCATGATTCTCGCATTCGACATTGTTATCAATGTTGACATGACTTTATTGTGTCCCTTCTATTCTTTTGTCAGGCAATTCTCTTAAATGAATCCTACACCGTGTTGTCGTAAGGTAAGAGGGTCATGGCTATTTGTTGTTTGCATGACTTATGTAAACAAAATCTTGCCATGGATTTGTTCCTTTGAATCCTATTGTTATTCGCAACAAACAAAATATCAAAATAAATATTCTGATTATGACACAATTCAATTTTTCTCGTGTGGTGTGAGGAGCTTGACTCGATAGTAAAAGAAGGTAATTTATTTTTAAGATTCTTTTTTTGAAGGTTTTAAATGCGATACATATAAAACACGGTTTAAAATTTATACTGAAATAAAAGGATAAGGCATGCTGTGTCAGACATAAACTGAACTGAAAGACCCAATCATAAACTCACCATAGTTAATCTAACTATGAACTCTGAACTATGAACTCACCTATACTTAATATCAGATTACCATGATTTGAATCTTTAAATGTTTGACTTTTAGGTCCAGGTTTATCTCTCCTCTAACTTAGCTTTCCATTTAATTTCAAATTTATGCGTAGAGTGAAAACTGCGTTAGACTAGATTGTGTTCGTCGTTAACGTTGTTATCAAAATGTACAAAAATAACTTTCTTTCGTTGTTTAGTCTGTACAAAAACTCCCGTGAATCCCGATTTCCCCGATTTTCACGAAAGAACGTTTTCTATTCGAAGTGTCTACAGACCCGGCAACCGGTTCTTTCATTTTCTTTTTTTAAAGACTCGGCAACTAGACTGGACTCGGCTTTCATCTGTACACAATTTTTAATTCTGGAAGAAGCTTTATAATCTTATAAGAAA
>JAYRBV010023187.1:0-11006 GCA_036023255.1 Mitrocomella polydiademata
GTATATTTTATACCCCGTGAATATAACAACCGACAAATAAGAACTCAATACAACGTCTTCATCTATTGTTATTGACGCCAATAAAATTACCTGAATACATATAATAAAGTTGATGGCGCGCAGCGCGTGGTATTAAAAGCGCGTAGCGTAAGCAATGTATATGGAGCGTTGGACGCTGCATTAGCAGCTAGTACTGAATATGTGACGTCAAATGTTTATGACGCTATTATGTCCGTGTTTTTTGTTGTTGTTTTCTAATGAAAGTATTATCTGTGTTGTTTTGCTTGAAATTCCTTTTCGAATGAGTGGAAAAAACATTTTATTTGTATTTGTAGTTCACTGGATATGAATTTGTAGTGCTGACGTAAATTCTTTAACGTTTTGCGTTACAAATAATTTCGTTCAAGTAACCATTCTGCGGAATACGGTAACACCCCGACATGTGAATTTTTCGGAAATTTATTTAACAGATTAATCTTGCTTAAATTCAAACCATCCGCAAAACTAAATTCCCGTCAAACTTTCTTCGCTGGGCCATCCGCAAAATTTAGCGTCCTGGAAAACCCTGGAATTTAGTGAAAAAGTGCATAAAGACCCTAAAAATTCTGGAATTTATAAGGTGCAAAGAAAAATATTTTATTACTGGAATCCAAGGTATCCAAGTGTCCAAAAAAATTCCTTGAAAAACCCTGGAATTTCCATGACACAAACCCTGAAAAAATAATAATCGAATAATCGAAAATACCCTCGAAAACCCTGGTTTTCTTGGGAGTCGAAATGGATACTTTATTCGGATTAACTTTCGCGAGATAAAATTTCGCGATAGTTTATCCAGTAAAATTCTTTCAAAAAAATCCTCTTTTTTTACACTATTTTTTTTTACACCTATTTCTATAAGAAAAAATACAGATCATTGTCTAATTAGGTGAATTTTTAAGATTTACGCGTCACAAAAACGAAAAAAAAAAAAAAATTCAAATCATCCATTCGCGAAAATTTGCGAGTTTTTCGACTCGCGAATCCGTTTCTGCTTATTAAAATTTACATGCTGCTCGCTTATTTGGACCTTCTATTGAAGCAACGGCTTTTATAAGAAAATATTCCTTATTCTGGTTTCTCACTTTAGACTCGATCCGTGGGGTGAAAGTAGACGAGGAACCTAACCACACCGCTCTTCATTTCGAGGCTAAAGAACAAGTGAAGAAAAGTAATCAAGCCGATGTTAGCCACAGCCTTGTCAAGTTGAAAACACGAACACTTCGAGATGCAGCAGGCTTGTACTTAGTTCTGAAGGGCTGTTCAGAGGGAACCCGAAGAAGGTAGCATGCGTTTGTTTAAAATTTATGACATGGTCTACGAACACATCTATCTATGGAGCTGTGGCCGATTGGTTAAGACGCTTGGCTCGTAACCTGCTGGTCGGGAGTTCGAGTCGCCCGCCACCGGTTACAATGATGAGGATAACCTCTCATTGCTAATTTCCATTGTAGTTCCGTTGTAGGTGTTTTGGCAACGCACCCTCGTTGATAATAGTCTACTTATTTACTACCTACAATACTACTTAGTACTAAAGAGGCTGGCTATCCTGGGTAAATATTCGTCAAAAATGATAATAATCTAGATCTAATTCATGGAATTTGAACTAACACTATATTCTATATTTTTTCCGTTGAAATTTCAAGACAAAAGAAACTTACTTCGTCCGTAGAATGATGGACGCGCGAAAATTGAAACAACTTTTCCCTCTAGAAAATAGCTTCTTTGCCTATATTTTCGTAATTCGCAAATGGTCTACCTTTTTTCCCATTTGTTAAAGTTTTACAAATACATTTTAATTATTTACCCCAAAAACCTTTTTCAGGACTGGTTCGAAGGTGACATCAGTTCAAGAAATTACCAGTGGACTTCTTGATAATCCTTACAACATGCCTAACGACTTGCTGATGGCCTTCTTTCAGAATTTCATCCACAAAACAAGCGGTGCTAAAAACACAGACCCATCCACCACCCGTAACCCGACGCAACACACCAACTACGAGAATATCAATATCGGTCTGTCCTTTCTCAAACACGTGGAAGCTGAGAACGCACAACAAGGCATCGTGTCAGTGCTTTGGGTTGGATGTTTGCCGTACTTGTTTCCCGACGAGGAAATTCCCGTCTGTATGGTTATGACGGCCGTCAACATATTTTTATTCCGTGTATTTAACCCGGCTGACGACGAGGATATGACCCCCGCCGGTAAGGCCCAAGTAACGCCCACTTTCGATAATATGACGTCACTACAGGAAGCGATGCATTGTTTCTACAGTTTCCCACTGAAGTCGTTACGAGAAGTGGTCGTAGGTTTGTTTGACCAAGGCATACGATTGGAAGTAAACGAGGAAGGTCCCAGGGGAACGTTCGTCTTGTTAACCCGTGACGCCAACAAGACGGGACAATTCTTGGACATTCTAACGACTGTCGTATCTGTGCGGGCCGAAGTCGAATCACCCGTCGAAACAGAAGGAAAGAATGTAAACATTGTCTACCCGGATGAAAGTAAAATAAATGCCCTGAAAGCGCAACTCCAAGAGCAGGAAATCTCTCCGCTGGGAAGCCGCGAGAATCTCATCTCCTACTGTATTGTTTATCAAATCCGAGAGAAGAAAACGCGGACGGACGATTATGATGATACCTCTTCAGTTTACCTCCGAAGTATGATTCTCACCAACTTGAGGATATTCTTATGTGATGAAGATTACGTCCATTGGCCGTTGCCCTCGTACATTCATTCAGCTCCCTTTACACCGCAATGGATTGTGGATGATTTCAACAAGGCCGAGAGTGTTATCGGTGTTGATTTGTGGGAAGAGAGAAAGCAAAGCATGACGGGAAGTTATGGTCTGTCGTTGACCTTCGAAGGTAACATTCAAGCGACGCCTTCGTCTGACCTAGCAGAAAGCTCTGCGCATGTATGGAATATCCTGTTCAACTCGTTGTCCGAAAGAGAACAGCTGGTACGATCGCTTGCTTCCATATGGAAGAACAGCTTCGGACAGGACCTTAAGGTTAGACCCTCTAGCAGTGTTTTTGTGACTAGTCTCTTAAAAAAGATTATATACCTGGACTGGCCTGTGATTTTTCGCTTGAGGCATCAGAAAATTACCCACTCGAACTTTTTTCTTTACCGACCCTACTTTTACTAACAATGTTGTGTTTTTGAAGGATCTCCTGTCGGTTCCTATATTGTTGTATTCTCATTTTTTAGCATGAAAGATTGTGAATTTATTTTTAAAAACAGCAAATAAATATATACCATATTACTATATCATAGGTGACGAAGTCGAATGTTCGAGCACAGAAAGACAAGTCCTCTTTACCCTTACTCAAGGGTCATGCAAAAAAACCGTCCGGTAATATCGCCATTCCGTCTCACCAGAGCCTGGATAGCCCGGAAATGTTCAAGAGCCTTGATCGTGCCCGGTTGAACGAACTCTTCCGAAACAAGATTGCCCAAGGCGATGACGTCACAATTACCGGAGTACAATACGTCACGTGTGTCGGTTGTAAGCCGTATAATTATCCCGACGTCGAGTTTTCCGTCGCCGTGCTGCTTGGTAAATACAACATCTACTTGATTTGCTCGTCAAACAATCGTAAATATCTGTTAGCCAATATGCACTTCGAAGACCAGGATTCATCAACGTCGCTTTATCTGACCGTGATCGGAATTTCGGAATTGCAACAGGTGGTAGTCGGGCTATTTGATCAGTGCCTGCGTCTGGAAACCGGTTTTCCCGAAGCCACGTTCGTCCTGGTGACGCGGGACTTTGACCAGACCAACGATTTGATACAGCGTTTGAGTCAAGGCATCCTCGCCCTGCCGAAACAGATGAATGTTATCGAAAATGACGCAAGCGAGGCCGCCAGTCGCCGCACGGCCGCTGAGATCTTCCAACTCTACCGGAAGGAGAACGAGGACGAATCATCAGCCAGTTACTACCCCAAGTCCGAGTTCATCCACCCCAATAGTAGCATCAAATTTGTGTACCCAAGTGATGAACTAATGGAGAAGTTGAGTGTCAAGATACAAGATTTCATCCGCATCATGGATCTATTCCCCGATGAACTAATTAACTTTGGTATACTGCTTTATGCCTTGATTTTCCAGATCCAAGAAAGTGACGATGTGCCGTACACTGTTGTGGTTAGCGAGTCTTTTATATGTTTGATCAACGAAGATCATGTGAGTTATCCGCTACCTTTGTTTGTAAAAGAGTTACCGGAGAGAACACAGTACGAAGTTTCGGACGTCAGGCTTTTATCGTCCCTTGTTCGTGTAGAGTACAGCGATTTCCATTCGGGCGCGCTGACATTGATTTTCAACGCTGCGGCCGTTGACCCGGCGAAATATAGCGATCGCTTCAAAATGGGGAGCGTTGAAGACGGCGTGTGCTACGTCAGCGATGTAAACGCCCTTCCGCCACCGACCTCGACGACCACGGATGAAAATGAAGACCCGGCGACGGAGGAGACTTTGATAGCATGGAAATTAAAGGCACACTCCTACGCAGAGAGGGAGAAAATCTTCAACATATTATCAAAAATGTGGACAAACATTTACAGTGGTAAATCTTTACCGGTTATACGAGCCAAAAAGTAGTTTGTTTTTTTAAGAAACATTTTTTAACATTTAACATCTTATCATCATAGCCCAATCTTCCCCTTTTTTTAGGGTCAGACTTTTTAATATGATAATAATAATAATAATAATAACTTATTTATCAATTAAGTACAAATTCCCTGAAAGCTTTGTCAATCTGGGGCCATCTTACTTCTAGATTATCAATATAATAACGAACTCTTTATCTGTCCTCCCCTTAGGGTTACTTATTGTGAAATGTGATGAGTATTTCAATCATTACTATTTGATGGGTTTTTTTGCGAAAAAGAGAAATTTTCACTGCCCCAATTCAAGCTTAAATATTTTTCATGGGGTTTAGTTTCAAACTTTTCAAAAGTAGTATTTTTAAAGGTTGTCTCTTCAGACCTTTGCCTTCATATGCCCTAATAAATTTTAAAACATGCAAATAAAATAAAAGAAATTCCTGCCGGGTAGGATTCAAGTGTTCAACTGGCCTAACGGGTTGCAATGTTTACATTTTTAGCGCATTTCCACAGGCCTGCGTGAAAAACGATGGGTAAAAAATATTAGCCGCTAGGTGAAGATGTTCTCAATAGAGCATCAATCAGATCTTCCGAAATTTTGATATTAGTCCATTATAATTTAGTTACTTAAACATATATCTGAGTTTCAACTTTTACCAGCTTTTCTCATAGATAAACTATCAGACTACGACTCTTCGCCTAAACCTGTGCATTTTTTGCACATCGTTTCCAGGCTATTTTTTCTACGAAATAGACAAATGACGTCACGCGCAACCCGTCTATACAGTGGAACTATCAACTGGGACATTCAAACAGCTGACATATTGAACATTTAAACTCTTTTACAGGCGTATGTTGGCTTTTCATATATAAATAATAAATAAATGTTTTGACTTCTCTGCGTTCACGTAGCATTCACATTTTTGAATGTGTAATTTTTAATCAATAATTAATTCATAATTTTGTAATTTATATCATATTCATTCGTTTTTACAATGACTAGATTATACTCACGTTCTTAACCAAAATAATTTTCTTACAGCCATTAATGGGTTCAGTACATTTATTTATTCACTATGGAAATTCCCCACAAAATATAAACACTTTCATTCGCTTCGCTCATTCGATGTCAAAAAAAAAGGAAGCGAATGTAGAGGCTAATCTAGACTACCTTAAAGGAAGAAATTTTCGCGGGAAGAAAATTTCGCGGATTTCGCGGTTTTTGCTAAAATCCGCGAAATTAAGTTTTTTCTTCGTTTTCCTTAAAATGCCATCAAACTAAGCATTTTTGGTCGAAAAACTCTTCAATCCGCGAAATTAAGTTCCCGCGAAAATTAACTAAATTTCCCATCCGCGAAAGAAATGATTTCGCCCATCCGCGAAATTAAATTACCGTGAAAATTTCTTCCTTTAAAGTAGGTAGACAAGAAAATTGTTGGCAAGAAATTCCAGACTGGTGGTAAATACCTGGTGCAAGAAGGTTCGTTGAATTAATAATGCGGACTACCAAAAAGAAAGTATTCTGTTTGATTAGTTTTTCCAGACTAGATTTAACTTTATGCAACTTAATAAATATGGGTACATCATAAATCACAGTTAAAGTTAGCCTGTACCAGCCAGCCCGTGCGGTACGGAATTTTATTCCTCCCCGAACGGTAATACAATTCCGTACCGCACGGCGGGTCTGGTACAGGCTAAGTTAAAGTACCAAGGCAATACAAATTTAGTAGTGAAAGAAAAAGGAAATATTTCGTGACGTCATAAGAAAAAATATCGATTCTTTCGAAGTAGAAATGTTATTCATTCCGGAAAAGTGGGACCCGGGACCCTAAAATTGAAAAACCGGAAAAGTGGGACCCTCCGGTTTTTCTTTTTTGATTTTGGGACCAAATCGCTCAAATTTGGTACTGGAAATTAAAAATTGGAAAAAAAAATCATTACAAAAGGAGCACTTTTCCGGTTTTTCAATTTTAGGTTCCCGGGTCCCACTTTCATCCATTCATTCTTTCGACGAGAGTAAAAAATTGTGAAAGAATATAACTTGCTACATTTCGTAAGCTTTGTAAACAAACCTACGTCATCGAGGAGTTTTTTCTTCAAACTTGTACTATATTAAGAATGTTATTTTTTTACTAGAGAATTCACTCTATCTAGTTTCGCTGTTCGTTGTGGTGGTTATGTTTCTGATTCCAAAGATGACAATGAAATCTGCGTTCCAATCATAACTACCAAATCAAAAAGCAACGCTGAATATGATATTGAAACAGGTAATTTATACACTCCACTCTTTTGTTTTGTTTTTTCCTATATCTAATGTATTTTGTTTTTTCTTGATGCTCCTCAGAAAAATTGCCATTTTGTTAAAAATAAAACTTAAAATTAATAAAGAAAAATGAATGGTAAACAAACCGCAATGTTGATACTACTGTTTTTATAAACTAGAAATAGTTTTTCCTTCTTAAACTTTCCGCAATGTAAATATCAAAATGGTCTCACTTTTTTTTCTTTTAAATTAAAAATCGGGGAAATCGCACTCGCGTCGAACCCTTGCCAGTCGTTTCGGACTTATAACAAAACCAAAAACGAAATGAATTTGATCAAATTTTTTTGTTTTTATTTTTAAATGCGAATCTGTAGAAGTTGTTATTTGTGTGCGGTTATTGTCAGATGTATATTTACCAACATTGACGACTCATTGAAAAAGAAATGCTCCAATCTGAGAAAAGACATTGAAGAGCAATCAAACGAATATCTCAACATAGAAGATCTCGATCTTTTATTACCCTCCCTAATGACTAAAAGGCAGGACCTCATGAAAGGAAAAAACTTTTGTACGAGTTTAGGGTAGGGTACATGTGTACATTAATATGTTACAAAAATAAGTTAAAAGTTTGATTTTACAGACCAGAATTTGATTAAAACTTGGTCTGTAAAATACATTTTCACATAATATTTGGCATTATCCAACAATGGATTTTCAACCATTCGTAGAGAACGACCTATTTAATAGAGCGACGGGGTGTAGACCTCCATAAAAGATGATGTTTGATAGTACCCTTTTTTAAACGATCACGTGATTTGCGTGTATTTTACAGACCAAAAGGCTATTTCCATCTATTTTTTATAACTTTTGGTTAAAAAACTGTATTGAGTTAAAATTTTGACCAACATGGTGGGATAATGATAATACAAACTCATTGCCACCATATTTGAAAAAATGGTACGTGGCCAGCGTGTATTTTACAGACCAAATGTCTATTTTAGTTAATGTACTACAATTTTCCCCTACTGGTAAGAGCACCCTGCATCCTTCGATTTCAAAAGCGATTTAATAAAAATATATTTATTAACATTTGGATTTGGATACATCGAGAATGTCGTTTTCTGCTTGAGAAGGGAAGGGGACGGTTTCTGCTTGAGAAGGGAGGGGGACGGTTTCTGCTTGAGAAGGGAGGGGGACGGGTACAAGCATCCTTTCTTGAATTGTTAAAACAAGTTATAACAAATAATTTTCAAATTTTCAGATTTTTCTTTTCTAATGCTAGTGGGAAACTTGAAATCCATTTCATGAAATTTCTTCCAGTGATTCGGTAAGGTTTACAATCGACAGCGTACACGATCGGTTGCAGAAGATTAAGAAATAGGGCAGTATGCAAAGCACCAACTACAATACCATCGTCAATCTTCACCAATGATATGATGTTGGTTTTCATCAGAAAGGTGGAGATCTGTAAAATGAAATGAAAGAATTATTTTTATTATTTACGAATATTTACCCAGAATAGACTCTTCGATACTATAAGGTTATCAAATAAGAAGTTTACTCTAAGATGATTTGCCGGCTTTTTCCAGGTGCGCAAAAATATTAAAATTTGAACAGGCAGGTAGGAAAAAGTTGCAAATTATTTATGGATAAAGACCGGGCATTCATTCATTTAGGAATTGTTGTTGTCATCCTTTGCAAATGTTTAACAATTTTATTTTTTATGTGTCCGCATTGCAAACTGTTAAATTTTCTAGGGGGTTCATCAAAAAGTTCAGTTAGATCAGTATTTCTACTTACGACAAATGGCAACCACGAGAAGACTTGTAATACTATTTGAATGGTTGTGAATCTTGTTAACCGCCTTGCATGAGATAAATTTAGCGATCTTTGCGACGTTTGCCGTTTTAAGAATCTCATATCAGAGATTAGATTGATTAGAGTGTATGTAGTTCGATTTGTTTGGTTTGTTTCTTCAGTTTTCACCAGTTCGGTTCTACGTTGAGCATGAAAAAAAACCTTTTTCGGCTTGAAAACCTTTTTAGGCTGGAAAAGTGTTCTGCGAAATACACACATCTGGCGTCCGATGAAATGCACTAATGCTCGACACATTACAATGTATGTATACACCATGATCAAAATCAACGCCAACAGCACGCCAACCAAGAAAGTACCAGAACTGCTCAAAATGTCTACGGTGCAGAAATGATCTTCGTACTCTTTGTAATGGCCAAGTGCAACAATGGTGGTAGCTGAGGTGACGGATAAAAGTAAACAGACGATTATGCTGATGTAAGCATGTATTGTTCTCATATGTACCTTGTAAAGCACCGGGCGTGTTGTTGCTAAGTAACGATCGATGAACGAAAGCATAATGGTCGTCGAAAAGCACAGCATAAAAAACGCATCCATCCAACTCTTCAAGGCGCACATATGCATTTTATAGTTGATCAAGTCAATAGAACTTGAGACCAGTATGGAAACCAGGTAATATAAAATGTCATAGACGCAAATACAACCCACCAAGATATCGAGTGAACTTTTTCTTTTCTTTTGTTGTGCGGTGTATAAGACGAGTATGTTTGCGCAAAACAGCGGAAATGAAACCAAAACGTAAAATTGGGAAACAGTGAACGAAGACATTCTGATTCTTAGAAAAAAGTTCGTACGTCCATGTAACACAGATGATAACTAATAGTTTTCTTTTTTGGAAAGGAGTGGTTTTTATACGGAAAAATCGATCAGGAAAAACTTGTCACGCATTCTGCAAGATCCATTATCTTTTTTGAACAGCCCTCAACCGAAGTACAGCCCTCAACCGTCAAAATATTTGCTGTTAGAAATGAATTTTTTGTTTTGTTTTTCCAATCGTGTTGATTTGCACGGATCGCTAAATTTTTCCATTCTGTTCTGTCCTCCATTGCTCGTGGCAGATCTTCAGGCTGGCATCTGATATCTTCGCATATCAATTTAAAGTATGTCTTGCGGGGACGCCCAACTCTGGAGCGTCTGTAAAAAATGTTTAGGTTCTTATTATATTATTATTTCATTGTACTAGGTTTGATTGACAGGTCACATGATCCCGCGTACGTGCGCACGTCTTATACTTTAGGGATTTATCGGATTTTTGTCAGTTCACATTTAACCATTCATGAATTCAGTTTTTCCAGCGTTGACAAATAGGCCAATATCACCGGCTGCTCTTAATAGACTATGAAAAAGAAATTCTGCCTCTGCAATGGTATCTGACGTTAACACTAGAACATCTGCGTAGTCTGCATCGGTAACAGTTTTTGCCGGATGACGTCGACTAAAAGCTCTTCTAAGCGTAAATTCCAAACTTGTATTGTTGTCGATGGAAGTTCGTAGAGCAAAGTCTAGACATATGTAAATATGAATGGAGCGAACGATGCAATACTCCGGCCAAAATATCGAAAGATTCTGTGTCTCCATCAGGAGATCGCACTGTTGATTTTGTATTTGTGTACAGCATCATGATGGCAAGTACCGTACCATTGGGGATTCCATAAGAAAGTAGTATTTGTTTCATTTTGCCTCTGTGGATGAAATCAAAGGCCTTGGATTGGATTAAGGCCTCAATTATTCGATGGACTGAGAGAATTTGGCTGATGGTCGACCGGTTCTTTCGGAATCCATTTTGATCTCTGATCTATTTCATCTTGTATATGATTTCGTAGCATGGTATTGTAAATCTTGGCAGCAATCGCAGTCAAAGTTATGCCGCGATAGTTTGAAGGAACTCCCAGGTCTCCTTCTTGGAGAACGGCAGGATGTAGTCTTATTCGTAGACCTTGATAAAAACACATTTGTATAAAGAGACAACTCCGTTTCGCAATGTTCGCAATGTATGCAAATCAGACTAGGCAGAATGCAGTCTTCCGTCCATTTTTGTCGATTGTGTTTTGGTCGTATACTTGATTGCAGAGACGGAGAAGTATAATAATAATAATAATAACAATAATAATAATAATAATAATAATAACAATAATAATGACTTTATTTCTACTAGCACTTCCAAAAGTTACATATTGGCTCTTCGTCTAGAGAAAATATAAGCTAAATATTTATGCGT
>JAYRBV010023209.1:0-11005 GCA_036023255.1 Mitrocomella polydiademata
TACAGGTTGTTTTAATCGTTTCTCCGAGGCCTGTTTTAATACGTTTTTACAAGCTGTCAGAAAGACAGAACCCACACTGAAAATGTCTAAAAACCAAGCATGTTGTTTTTGTTGATATGGTTTTTCCCCATATACCACAAGTAATTTTTGTGTAAATACTGTTTGCATGTGATGAAATAGATAATTGACAAAGAGCCATCGAACCAATGCTAGCATTGATAATTCATATATTACACCCTATTTTTTTCATAAAATACACAGTGTTTTTTGTTTAAATCAAATTACAAGATACAGGGTTGTATATTTTTCTTTTTATTTGTGTTAATTTGATAATATACAAGCGTGTATATTTACCTTCCTATTCGTGTTTATTTGTTATTTTACACTAATTTATTGGCATCATCACACTGTATATTCTACAAAAAACAAGAATGGGATTTGTTTCGAAATCACAACCCTGTTATTTGTGTAAAGAAATCGTGTTAATTAGCATAAACACACGACGTGTATTTTAGAAACTTTTTCTTGTGGATAATTTTCAAAAGTAAAATATTGGCATGTCGGTAATTCAAAAACAGTAATTTGGTAATTCAAAAACCGATACTCAAACTTTATTTACCGGTAATTTCCTATTCATAATAAATAACCGATAACATAATTGTCCGCTCGATTTTCTTTCCCACCAACCAAGGTGTTTTACGTGTAAATATGTGTAAATACCGGTATACCGTTATTTACCGGTATATAACCTTTTCTTACCGCGCGGATGAACTAAATGTCATTTACCGATAAATTTGAAGAACGTGATAATTACCGATAAAAGTAAGTGTTTTTCTATACAATTCGAGCTTTTTACCGGTAAAAATTAAAGTAAAAAATTGACAAACATTATATACATAAATAGTGGTTACCATGGAAACTAAAAACAAGATTTTGTACATAAAAACATAATAACAAATTTACATAAAAGACAATTATCAGGTGTTCAAGTAATACCATTTCTAAATAGGTTTAATGTATTAAACGTTACTTGAACTGGGTTTTCTACATTTGAAGTGATGTGGGCGGAGGACGAAAACAGGTAATATTTTCGATGACTGCCTAACTGCACAGGTATAATCTGGTGACTTTTTCACTTTTTTAGTGCAACACAATTTATTTTAGATTCTTTTTACCATAAACATAATTATGTCATAATAACAAAGATATTAAAATTCTATGGCAACATCTTTGATCACTCCATCAAGTCTGGCAACACTTGGCACAAATGCATCTTCACACTTCTCATCACAGGCTTATTCAGCAGCCCAATCATTTCATATACAATCCACCAGTGGTTATGTTGCCTCTTCTTCTTTTATTCCAACACTAAATCCTTCAGTGAGTGACACAACAAGAAATGTCCTGTCAACAAGCAGTAAAATAAATGCAACGAAAACAAGTGTTTTTCCCTCTGTAGCTGTCTCATCGTCATCTATTTTTCCGAGCAATATTTCAACAACAGCTATCTTGCCGACTGTTGCTCCAATTGAAAACAAATCAAATTTATTGTATTATGTTGGTATTCCAGTAGCACTGATTGGATTGCTCTTGTTGATATTGATTGGTGTAAGTATAATATCCCTACTAAATTCACACCTGATCTACTTTCAATGCACCATATTCTGTGTACTGTACCTTTTAAACAAGTAAATTATACAATAGGATCCTTTATTTCAGATTCTTCCATTTAAATCTCAATATATATACACTAGTGTCTATATTCATTATATTTAAGAATAAATTAAGAACACATGTCTTGAGTTGGCAAACCTTTTAAGAGAACACTAAACTTGGAACAACAATTATCTGAAGAACATTTAAAGCTAATTTAAGAATTAATCCATGTCTTACTTGTGATTGTGATTAATTGAATTTTATAATTTTTCCTCTTTTAGCTGAAGATATGGAGATGGTATAAAAGGTATATAGCTTAGAGTTGTAGTAATAGAACTTGAAAATTACAAAGCGTTTAAAAAGCTTAACAATAGTTTTTCTCTATGTCTATGTTTTGTTATTTCCAGGAAAAGACTTCTACAAAAGGAATTCACACCTTGTTACAGCTATGATCAAAGTGAGAATGATGTAATGGATGGAGTTTTGTACCCAAGCGGAACAAACAGTGTAGATCTTTTACATGTGGATGCAAGTCCTATTGTAGAAAGGGTAAGATATTCTTTAAAGGAGCAAATTATGAAACAACGTTTGAGCGTTGTTCTGTGATACAACATGTACTGTAGTAGTACCTTATCAATAGAAGATTTCTATCTTTCTTCTTTTTTTTAAATTTGTTGTGACTGAGAAGATTGAAAAAAAAGAAAAGGAAATTAGTACATTTAGCATTTCCCAATTCCTACATCGTCTTTACTTTTTTTTTTTTCTAGGAAACTCTCTTAAAATGTTTAAAAAAAAACATTACCTTCTCAGTGTTAATAAAGCATCGCATCTGTCATTCTGATTTTCAGGTGTCTTAAAGAATTATATATATATACACACGAACTGAAAACATTTTTCTCGTATTTTTTTTATAGCACGATGGAGATGTGGATGACGATGATGATGAATCGTGTCTTCTCGGCAATTCTCGTGAGATGAACGACTTTGCTAGTGATACCAAAAGATGCGAGAGTATTGCTGTTTAAATACCCTGGCAAACCCATTCCACCTACTCCATTTGTGCTGACTTGGTTAGTGAGAGGCCTAATAATTCCTCCTCGAACAATGGTGGTCAGACTGAGAATTTTAAAGGGAGTATAAAAACAGTGCCTCTCAACTTTCCATAGTTGAGATTCTTAATTTAAAGGGTTATTTTAGTTTTTGGGGATAGACAATTAATTTCGGTTAGACAGCAATCCTAAACAAATTCGACTAGATAACTTACTGAAATGATATGATGATAACAAGAACGCCCTCAAACTTATAAATTTTGTTCGGTTTACGTTGTTGTTGTTTTTTTATAATGTTTTTTTTTTAGAATGACAAAATGAAAGTTATTTATTATTTCTTTTTAGCGGTGTAGCTTTTTTATTTCATGTTTAGTTTGTATTGTTTTTTTACTTGTCATATACATAGTTTGAAAATAGTTAGTCTGATTTGCATACATTGCGAAACGGAGTCGTCTTTACACTAACGTGTTTTTTCCGTGTGGTGTAAGGTCTGCGAATCAGACTAGAAAATAGTCTGCATATTCCGTAATACAATAAAACTTAAATATTTCAAATTTACACGAGATTTGAAACAAAAGATCTCTATTCAAAATAATTTCCATGTGTCATAGAAGGAACTGCAGTGCTGTGAAAAACTAGTAAAGAGTTACTATCAAGCGCCAATCAAGATTTTTGAAACACTGAAATTCTAATAGTGCTCTCGAAGCAAATTTTAAAAAGTTTCTATATCGAACACATGAGATGGAGTGTGTGTTTTAAATAACTGAGATTTCCTTTTAATTGTTAATCACACTTCTCAGCAGAAGCCTGACTATGTTTAAATCCGCAACTGAAAAATTATTATCGTGTCTTGTCACATGTAATCTTGAATCATGACAGAAATTACATCTATAAGAGTCAATTCATTCTAGGGCACACTGTACATCTGTAAGGGGATTTCTTTTTTATTTTGATATATGGTTTAAAAAGGTGTTTGTAAAAATTAAAGAAAGGAATGTACAATTTTTCCATTAGGCGCTGCATTTTTTCCTTTCATATATACAATGAAAAGTGATTACTAGACTGGTATAACGTACCAAAAATTTAACAATGCATGAAAAAGTTAGATAGATACCTTATCGGACAAAACAATGTCGGACAAATTTTCGTCACCTCCAAAGAATTATTTTGTCACTTTTGTCTGTAAGTTTGCCCAAAGTTTGTGTAAAACTTGGACAAAATTTTCGCCGGACAAATTTTTCGTCACTTCCAAAAGATTTCGTCACTTTTGTCCGACATTGTTTTGTCCGATAAGGTAGTCCGTACAGGTTACGTCTCACTCCTGTGAGCACACTGAGATTAACGACAATTCATTGTTATTTGAACGTTGTCTATGTTCCATTAACGTTCATTGTAATGTTTTATTCTTTATGGGAATTCAATATTTTTTATCGGTGATGTATTTTTTAGTAACATACAAATACAACAAGAAGATAAAGAGGATACGTAAAAATAATACCCGATTTAGGTTATTTTTACGAAAACCAAAACCAATAATTTTAGCACAGGTAAAGATAAATTTTCTGCTGATACTTATTAAAAGAAAACTCTTCTCCAGTCCACTTTTTCTTTTTATAACATGTAGAATTTAAATGTTTTAAATGTTTTACCAAATATATTTTGGGTGTCTCTGTAAAAAATGCTACTTTATTAAAAGAGGCAAATGAAACAGTAGCGTTTTTTTTAGACACGCCCTGTATGTACCAGAATCTGTATTTATTTAGAACAAATATGTTGAATCTTGTACAAATCATTTATAAATGTAAACAGAAAAGTCCAATTTGTGTTATTTTATTTGTCTGCAATTTTAATTATTTCTAAAGGGTATTTTAAAGTTCGCTTCCTTGATCCCTACAATATGCTCCACCCCAACCTCGGACCCAGAGCCGCCGTCCAAATAAAAAAAATTAATAAAAAAAGGCGAAAAGATGCCCTGGGTTCGAGGTTGGCTCCACCCCCTATTCTCTAGCAGACAAACATATAGGTAGCCGGTAAATATCCTTAAAAATTCAAAGTGAAGGAAGAAGATTCTCTTAATGATCTCATTCAAGTCTTACATCAAAAGGGTCATGACTTTTGGAAGGAAAACTTTCGTCAATTCTATTTCTTTTGTTTATTTCAAATATGAATTCAATGTTAAATTTTTTATCTACATTAATTTTATTTTTTTCTTATTCACAAACCGTGTGACGCCTCGCTTCCACCCTTGTCGTTATCATGCTTGTAATAACTCTTCGGGCGGACCAGGCGTATACTTTTACTCTCGTCTTTCCCATATATATATCGCCCACTCACGCCCTTGTTCAGTTTCTTTTCTATTATGCTACCGGCGCATAAACTTTCCGTTGTTAGGAACTCGGTAATATGAGAAATGTTATGTCCGTATTTTGCAGAACAGTGATAGATAGAACGACACCAAGATAGTTTCTTGTCCTCAATCAAATTATCTTCCAGATCGGTTTTGTTTCGAATGATAGCGACAGATAGCTCTGATATTCTATCTTCTTTGACCTCCTCGATTTCAATCTTGTAACGAAGCAATTGCTTGAAACTACCGACCACGCTTGTGCTGTAGACAAGTATGAAAATATCAGCTTTATTGATGTACTCCCTTCGGGTGGTGGGCGAACTGTTCTGACCAGATATATCGAAAAACACAAACTTGACCATGTTGCTGTTGTTGTTTCCCGAATCCATTTCCTTCTCGTATATATCAAACACCGTGGGGGAGTACGCATCAGAGAACTCTTCATCGCAGAGAACATTAATGAGTGACGATTTACCAGTCTTGCAAGCACCGAGAACAAAGACGGAGAGAGTCTTAACTTTTCCTTTACGTTTTTTTTCACCTTTAAACATTCTATGCACCATACTCACAAATGTTTTTTTCGAGGGCATCACCACCAAGAAGATGCAATTGCTTTATGCTTGGAAAACAAAATCCGGGTTTATGATTGCGATGCTGTTGTTCATGAATTCAACATTCCTAATGTTTTTTTTCCGCCAATCTTGTGTTTAATTTCTTTAGTTTTTTTTCAGGGTTTTTTTTTTCTAACCTGCAACGAACAAAGAGAAAACACGTCGACAAGGAATTTCAATTCGGGAAAACTGCCCAAATCTAAAATGACTATGTTCCCAGTTTTTTGAAAAGATTACAAGAGTCTCGGAGGAAAGTCCTAAATGAATCATGCGACACATGGAAAGTCATTAAAATGTCAAAAAGGAGCAATATTTTTCTATTGTGAAATTTTCAACATATAGATGTTGAGTTCAGAGTATTTGCGTGTGAAAAGATTTCAAATGAATGACCAAAGTAGTTTTGACCTCAGTGAAAATGATAATAGTCCTATTAGATGTGAAAATAGCATGGAGAAATGGACGACCCTACCACCACCAATATAATTTTTAAATTAAATCTAGATTTTTTCCTCATCTCAGCCAGCAGTTGAATATAAGCTCTGATCCAAATACTATATAAAAACCTTATAAGTAAAACCTGTATTGTTAGAACAAATTTCAGGATTACAAGATTTCAAAAAACTCTGATTTATAAAACTCAATCAAATATTATAATTCATTCCTAAAGAATTATCATAAAGAATCTTTATTTTGGTGAAGATTTAGAATTACATCATCAGAGACCAAGCCACCTTTCGTTTACAAACAATACCATAATTTACCCAATAAAAACAGATAAAATGTATTAAACGTAGATGCTTAAAACATATTTCCTTGATGCGATGCTGTTTTTTTCCAAACCATATCTTGGCTTCGACTGTTGAAATACTTCCTACTACAGATGTTATTGTTGAAAATAATATGAGATCGATGGAGAGATTTTTTTTTTATTCAAGAAATCAATTAACTTCATTATTAATCTTTTGTGGTTTTTCATATGAATTTTTGAATATTGCCCCTTTGAGACTATCATCAAATACTAATCAATAATATCATTACAATAGAGGTATGATTTATATAAAAGTATTTAATATCATGACGTACAGAAAATAGGGAATCAGGGTGTGCAACAACTTGATTTTATGAATAGACCTTATCGGAGTTTCAGTTATCGTGGTGCATTCTGGTCGATAGCCCTCTCTTATGAATTAAATAATATTTTCAAGCGAATTATACATGTGGAAATAACTATTCAGAAAGGGCCATACGATACCAGAATGCATTACGATATAACTGAAACTCCGATATATAAGGTCTATTGGAAAAAACGTTACTAGGAAATCTTTGGGTATCAATTCTCCCCTGGAAGGTGGGGGGATTGAACCCATGGAACAAATGGGTATCTTCATAAACAATAAAGTAAGTTTAATTTTTAAGCGAATCAAGTCCTTCCAAGAGTTGACAAATAATCTCAATTCCACTCCCTATAAAATTGTATTTTCTGAATTTTGAAAATTTTAAATTCCTCCTGTGTTTTGATTGGTAAGAAATCGTCAAATAATCTCTTTGATTGTAAAAAATCAAGCTAAAAGCGTTACAAATTTGCTATTATTAGTACTTTACAAATCTCGGTACACACTCGTCGGAATACTCCCCATTGTAGTTGCAAAGCCGGCTATATAGTTTATACGAGCCGTAAAAGTTGAAGTCATCTCAATAAAGATAATACTTTAAGTCAGATGAATATTTTACGAAATAGTTTTTTATTTCGTCTTATCAGATAACATTTCAGTAGCCTAGCTCATTCGCGACAAATCTGTCCCACCTTTAAAAAGCGTTAAAAAGTCAAAGTATCAGCTTTTATAATTCCGAGACCCCTTTAAGTCTTTCCCCTAAACTGTCTGAAATTATTTTACATAATGTACATAAATAGCGGTTAAAAATATACAAACAAATATAGTATAAATATGAATATAAACTATACGTCGGAGCAAAGAGTTAGTTAGCATACATAACCAAAAACCTTATGGAATGGAGTGTTTTTCAATAATGATATGACAGCGTAGAGTTAAGTGCCATACTAACATAAAAACCCTCCATCATACATCCTAATTTTTATTTGTATTCTTACTATAGGTTTGATAATACATGTATGTTCTCTTATTCTTGAATCGACTGTACCACAGTAGAAATTATAGCAAGAACATTTAGATACAATCTTATCCGAGAGACCATGTTTGTGGTCTCGCTCGGGTTTATTAATCGCGAATTAAATCTGAATTGGTTAAACTATTTTGATAACCACAAACCATATTCTTAGGCTCTATTTATTTACACTTTGATGTTATATATTTAGTCCGTAGCTAGCTTCGGCAAGGAGGAGACCCGCAAACTCGACCTGCAAGCAATTATAATTTTTCGTAAAATGATGAAAGAGGGAGGAAAATCTTCTTCTTTTCTCAAATAAATTGTCTAGCTATGATTTAAAAAGCAACTACCACAATCAAACTTTAAGACATATTTTACACGCTAATGTCTCATTTCTAGAGTTACTAGTCTACCAAGAAAATAACAATAAAGTGAAGCGCTTATAACATCCTTGGCCTCTATGCAGATCTCAAGTAAAAAAGAAAATCCTGAGTATGTAGTTGCAATGTTGCAGACCTTAAAACGAGGGCTGCGCTTTAAGTAAATTTTTAGGAAATATATTTTGACATGTGACCTATAATTTTCGAAGTACACACCTATCAAAATTTGTCAGAAAATGTCTTTTTATATTTCTACTAAATCTGGCAAAAGTAATGGTTTGTTTGAAATACTTCCGCAAGTTATATAAAATATTTCTGGGAGGGTGGTGGAATCTACGCCCCTGGTGTAAATAGGGTTTTAATATTTGAGGTATCATCGTTGATATACGCGAAGGTTAGACGCAGATCTCAAATTTCCTCAAATAAAAACAAATACAGTGAGTATGAGGTCTTTGGATGAAAAACATTACACAAGAAAGTTTCATACAATAGAAATCAGAGTAACATTTTTCTTCTCGGCCACCCTGTACAACTGTTGTATATAATAAACGACAAACCAAAAGCTTTGGGCTTGGCACATAAATATACACGATTAACAAAACACAACAAGCAGTTCTTTCCTTTTGATCGATTATATAAACGACTTAAGTACACAATTGATTTTGCTTGGTCCTTACTTTATACTCGAATATGATATAAAAAGAGAATATTTAGATTTCAAATTGATAAAACAAATAAGAGAGAACGATGATAAACCTTAACATCTATTTGCGAAAGCTTATATTAAAAACATATAAAAATTAAAAAAAATTTTTATTTGAAAAATGTTTATAGGTTCGACTGCTAATATAGGAGGCCAACTTCAAACGCGTCATTTAAGGGCTCCGTGAACCCGAAGGTTTCAAAATAATTGGGTTAGCTGAAATTTTTCTAACGAAGTAGATGAAGTCAGGGAGCAGAATTAGGTTAAAATTTCGAGTTTTACTGCCCACGTACTTTATGGATGGCCCCTATAGTTATATCCTCAAATATAACGAGATGTCTATATATTTTTGCAATCGTCAATTATTCAGGATTACGAATATATCGGTCGGTCATTTAAGAATAAGTCGGTAAATTTTTGGAATTGAGCTATGTTTGCACTCCTCCGCAGTGTTTTTAGATTAAAAAAAAGACTTCTTGGTTTTTTTTCGATTAAGCGCCTCCTCAAAATATCAAAATCTAATCCGACGTCAGTATATTTTTTGTTCGTTTATATCAAGGATAACCAATTTATATCGGAGACAAGGAAAGAATTGATTAATAAAAAAATCGAAATATGCGCCCGGGGCGCAAAATCGATCATTTACGGTATACATGAATCGTGTCCTATAATTTTGTTTTTGGGAGTGATTTGATAATTGTTCTGTTGGAAGTTTTAGAAAAGAAACTAAAAAAACAATTATTTCACACAATCCTCCAAGGGCGTAGTCTGATTCGGCAGACCTTAAATGTATGCAAATCAGACTACCAAGGGCGTTAAAATAGGAAAATTTGGAATAAAACGAGAAAAACACGCAAGAAAACCTTGACGTAAGACTCTTTTATCCCTGAAAAATTATTAATAAGTAATTTGTGAACATGCATATAACTGGTCCTCAATTGACATTTAACAAACAAACAAAAAATATGAAATATGAAGCTTCCTCCCCGCAGGTGCAGGAATGGGGAAAATTGTTAGCACTTTCTCTTACCCAAAGGGGAAGATTTCAAAGTTTTTTTCAAAGTTTTCAAACACAAAAATATTCTTGTACGAATATTAATCTTGAAGAGTAGATGAAAAAAAAGAAGTTTATTGTCTATAATTCTGCCTATAGGCATAGATAATTATTGGTTATAAAGGGTGAGAAGCGGTACATGGAAACTAGGGATACCTGGACCCAAATTCATTTTTGGGCATCAAATAAGATTTTACAAGTAGTGATATGTATATTTTTACATTAAATTATTATCTTCATCGTAGTTTCTTGGTGTGTTTCTCACCAGTATGTGTACGAAGGTGTTTTTTCAAACTACCAGATTCTGAACATCCTTTTCCACAAACGTTACATTTGTATGGTTTCTCACCAGTATGTGTACGAAGGTGTTTTTTCAAACCACCAGATTGGACAAATCCTTTTCCACAGACGGTACATTTGTATGGTTTCTCACCAGTATGTGAACAAAGGTGGACTTTCAAATGACCAGACGTAATGAATCCTTCTCCGCAAACGTTACATTTGTATGGTTTCTCACCAGTATGTGTACGGAGGTGTGTTTTCAAATTATTAGATTGATCAAATCCTTTTCCACAAACGTTACATTTGTATGGTTTCTCACCAGTATGCGTACGAGGGTGTTTTTTCAAATCACCAGATTGGACAAATCCTTTTCCACAGACGGTACATTTGTATGGTTTCTCACCAGTATGTGAACAAAGGTGGACTTTCAAATGACCAGACGTAATGAATCCTTCTCCGCAAACGTTACATTTGTAGGGTTTCTCACCAGTATGTGTACGAGGGTGTTTTTTCAAATCACCAGATTGGACAAATCCTTTTCCACAGACGGTACATTTGTATGGTTTCTCACCAGTATGTGAACAAAGGTGGACTTTCAAATGACCAGACGTAATGAATCCTTCTCCGCAAACGTTACATTTGTAGGGTTTCTCACCAGTATGTGTACGAAGGTGTGTTTTCAAATTATTAGATTGATCAAATCCTTTTCCACAAACGTTACCCAGCCGGCACACACGTTTAAAAAGGGTGTAATTATCGTTTAATTCGCGTTGAAAAAGTGCCTCGTTTAAGGAAG
>JAYRBV010023220.1:0-11001 GCA_036023255.1 Mitrocomella polydiademata
TCAAAACAGAATAAAATAATCTTAATTTGTTAAGGTTTTATTGGAATTTTAAGACAACCTTAAAAAATGTAATTTTTATAATAATAATGACATCATTTTTCAGTTTCTATTATGATGATGATCATGTGTACAAACTTTCATCTCAATATCATCATTATTCCAGGCCCGGCTTTTCAGAGCCCCAAAAAGCCCGGCCTGAATAGGGTTAAGCTGGAGTCGTACTTTCGGGTAAAAATCGGGAAATCGGGATTCACGGGAATTTCTAATCCTGAACGCTACATACGTTAACAAACTTGTAAAATTGAAAAAAGGACAGTTAACGACTGATCCAATCATTATATCCAAAATAGCGGACAAACATTTCCACTTCCCTTACAAATCTTTAAGAAAAATTTAATTCTTCCTAGCTCTTGTATTGTAAATTCTTCTGTCCATGAAAGCGTTGACTAAGCTAGAAGGCACCAGAATGATGTTTTATTTCGTAGACCAGTCAGTAGACAACTTCATCTCGCAAAGGATGCTTAGAAGAACTAGTGCCTGCTTGGAAAGTTTTCCTCCCTCGCAGCAAAGCAAAACTTAAGTCTAGTCCAGGATGTAATAGTCCAGTTGAAATCACCTCTTCCTTAACCAATAAGTACGATGAAATATAATATTTCTATTCAGATCAAATTTCATTGAAATAAAATTTTTACGTGTTTTTCGAATTTACCATCTTTCCACTTTCAGACGCCCACATACCTCACTTCAGTTAATAGAAAACAATCTATACATAGTCATAGGTCACTTAAACATTAATGATGATCCATTCTGAAAAATGAAAATGTGAAATGTGACCCAATCTATACATTTAACCAGCTCAATTTTAAGTTGTTGACGTTTTTTCGCGCAACCGTAAATTGAGAATACCGAAACATGAGTGAAATCCGGAATGCGTAATGGTCAGGGCCTCCTGACTGTAGACTTAATTCAAAAACTTAAAAAAAACTTAAACAGAAAAGGAAGAGGGGTGAATAACAGAGGAACCAAGAGCTTACCGTAGAACCACCAGCTGATTAAAAAGACCGCGGTCAAAAGCTCAGCTGTGGTTCCACGGTACTAGGAGCCTTTATAAATACTTTGGTATCTATCACGTTATAGACCTTTTTATACGGTACAATTATTTTTAAAAATTGACTAATTACTAGGTCCCTAAAATTACCTGCCAATGCTAAAGATTTAAACATCATTTATTCCAGAGTATCATTGGTTGTCAATAGTTCAGTAAGAATATAATATTTTTTATCTCTTTGGAAACAAAGTTGTTGTTGTGATGTTTCAGGTATGTCTTATCAGATTTCTCAGATTTTTTTGTTTTTCCTTTATCAAGCAAATACTATCTGAGGTTATTCGTATCATAACCAATTATAAGTGAACTTAAGAAAGAAAACCCGTCTGAACTAAAAAAAATGGTGTACGCCCACTCGTGGTTTTCTCTGTATACACTGTGTTAATGTACCATCTCACATGAGGAGAATAATATCGAGTGTAGGAAATGAGGGGCAATATTGTTGAGAGGATAAAGAGGGCTGTTGAAATAGTTTTAGATACCGCCCTTGCCTCAGTATCCCAGTCAGATACCGCCCTTGCCTCAGTACCCCAGTCAGATACCACCCTTGCCTCAGTACCCCAGTCAGATACCACCCTTGCCCCAGTACCCCAGTCAGATACCGCCCTTGCCTCAGTACCCCAGTCAGATACCACCCTTGCCTCAGTACCCCAGTCAGATACCGCCTTGCCTCAGTACCCCAGTCAGATACCACCCTTGCCTCAGTACCCCAGTCAGATACCGCCCTTGCCTCAGTACCCCAGTCAGATCAGCGAGGCGCATTTAAAGCATAGGTAGAGTCTTTTCAATTTTAATGGTGATGAGTACCTTCCAATTGTCAATCACATTCCTCGGCAGAGGTTTTTTAATGGTGATGAGTACCTTTCAATTGTCAATCATTCCTCGGCAGAGGCGTGACAATTCTTTAAATGCTACTGGTGGGCATTACTTGATACAAGGGTGAAGAGAAGATTTTAGATTGAAGAAAAATTTATATTCAACCACGCCACTCTTTTTTCGTTATCAGTTATAAATGAAGTGATAGAATATAAACAAGTCTATAAACCATGGAAATGAGTGAATCACTTTCTCGTATCGCCATGGTATAGAAAGTCTTTGATAAATCGTTGCTAGCCTATGTTCGCGGTGGAAAATGATGCTCTGTAAGTGAATATCAACAAGAGTTGTTGTGTCACCGGACATAGGCTTAGCAGACAAATTAACAAAGCGCCATAAGAAGTTTCTATCGTATGATGAATGATGAGTTGTCAGTAAGTAAAAAGGTATATCGACGCATGATTGATCATCTCTCAAGTAGCGGATGTGGAGGAGTACTTTTCAGCTGGCGCGGCACCCAATATTGTTTGCCGTATCAATAAAAAACACTCCTCCGCTATTCTGACTTTTAACGATTTTGACGGATTATTTGTTAAAAATACAACGGGTCAAGTGTTATACTTAGTATCAGAATATGAAATACTTGGAAGTCTTTCATGTGATGTTTGATGATAAATATCAGATTAGCATTCCAGGTAGAATATTCCAGATGATAGGATATACATTACATATTTTGAACTCCGCGGCAGGCAATTTACTTTTTAAAAAAAAATGCGTCTTTTTAATCGCTATTCTGGTCTGTGGTATAATGCGGATATAAGTATGATTATTGCTAAAACAAAGCTGAAGTAATTAATAATTTACCTTTTATTAGGCTTTGGGCTCAGCTCGAAGACTTCCAAAATACCCCAGTCCACAACAAAATAAGTCTCAAAGGGCGCCTGTTCTGAAAATTGTTTCTTCATTGTTTCCCAAAAAAACAACTATATCGAGTCTTGTTTATAGTCCAAAAAGTGATCACCCAATTTATTCTCTGCTTTTAACCCGTATTCTTCTTCAGGTTTGTTATAAATCAAGTAAATCTTTCACCCAATGAAAAATCAACAGCAGAAAATTAACCAGAGACGAAACTTGATAATAACACACTAAACAATTTTGATACAGCTCTTTTTTATCCCTGCACATAGCACGCCTTTGTGTCTTTGGCATCTTTTCAATATCAGACAATGTGATTTGAAATTCATTCTACCAAAAATATTCACCCTGCTCTCAAACTATAATCTAAAATATTACGTCTCATATCAGTTGATGTTTAAAAAATGAATAGTATATACACAATCTTATAAAAAAAAATTATATAAGGTTTTAATGATGGTTGTGCTTGGGTTTTATCTCGATTATAACAGAAAGTGTTTTTTTTTCTTCTTTTGTTTCTTGTGGTAAAACTCATCTGTGTAACGGACAATTAATGTTTTCATATGTTATAACAGCAGCAGAAAAACATCACCACATAGTGAGATGTGATATAACAAGCGGGTAAGTTTTGATATCAAATCAGGACTCACTATTCCACATAGCAATTTTTATAAACCGAGGAATTTTCAAAATCACGAATTATTCCTTTTTTTAAATTATTTACAGGAAATAGCCTTGTCCAAAAACCCGCCCTCGAATTAACTGAAAATCGCTGGATTATATGTTCTCAAATAAGTTTCCTTATTTTTGAGAGTGACTATTGTGTGACAAAATACCCCCGACAGGGATAAAGTTCAAACAGTCAGATTGATAAAGCAGTTATGGAGGCGTACTAAAAGTAACATAAAGAGGTCATATTCTATTTCATTGACATGGCTAGGTTTTAAAGTTTTTACCTAGAGGAAAACCCCTTTATTCAAAGTGTGTGTCAAAATAGACATGACAAATGTGACACGCTGCATAACTTCTTCAAAGGATAGTTAAAGGATAAGTTCTCGTACAATATATTAGATTTTCAAATAATCGCCCATCTTGGCTCTAATCTCGAACCTGAATAACAGCCCCAGGGCGCTTATTCGAGAGAGACGCTTATTGAATTATTTCTCTCAAAAGAGGGGCGTCATTCGAGAGGGGCGCTATAACTCTCTCTCGCCAAAATAATAGGTTTTATATAAGAAGTGCGGAACGGTGCGGAATCATGCGGAATGGCGCGTATAGAGAGAATACAAAGCCAGGTTTCCTAGCTAGAGGGTACCTTATAATAGAAAAATTCCATACTTTCTAATTTCGTTAAGAACTCCCCCTACTTTATATAGGTTTGGTGTTCAAGTCCGTTACTTCTTGTTTATCTGAATTATAAAGAACGACCATCAGCAAAATATCAAAAACTTTCCTGTTGTGAATGAGCGTATTTTTTCTATTGATACGACACCCAAGAGTGTTTTATACTAGACTTGAATAAGTCGCTCTAACGGGAATATCGGGAAATATCGGAAAATCGGGGAAAACGGGAAATACCACGGGAATCTAGTCTATCTCCCTCTCTTCCGTTTTCAAGATATGTGTTATATAAAGGAGGGTAATAAAGAGGGTAAGACTAATTCTAGTCTAGTTTTATACACGCTCTCCTTCTGCTATCTTGTTGGATTTTTAATGCTTTGGCCCGCGCTGGAAAATGTTCATGCATATCTAACAAATATCAAAATGTTTTTTTCTCATTGAAAGATCTTTTTCGAATGGCTGAAATTATTTTTGAAATAATATTCTTTTCTCTAATGAGAATTTAACCAGATTTCTGTTTTTTGAAATACCTATCCTATGAGACTAAAACCAGGAATCACGTCAAAACGAAAAAGTAATAAAAAGAAAAGGAAAAAAAAAATTTCTAACTTATAAAGTTAATAATGCATTTCTCAAATTACTGTATGATGATGTACGTAATGGATAATCTCAAACCACACAAAAATTGATAAAAATGAAATCATAGAGTATCTCATCCGCGCTACCAAAACATCGCACGAAAGCACCACATTTCGGACGAAGCATATCTAACATTTCGGACGAAGCATATCTATAACATTTCGGACGAAGCATATCTATAACATTTCGGACGAAGCATATCTATAACATTTCGGACGAAGCATATCTATAACAATTCATCAAAACATCGAAACCGAAACCGCAGTCAACCAAGAAAAGCATATAGACATTTTTCAGACTGATTTAATTGATATGCCTTATGGAGTAGACATCTCTATAATGTCTGCCTTCAAAACCATAGGCATAGCAATGCATCAAAACACCTCCTTTTTTATGTGCCCTTCTGTTTTGGAAAGGGAACGTTTTACTAATCCGTTCTATCAACTTTTTTTAACCAACAACACTATAAAAGCATTTTAAGCTCAACGTATAGCATAAGATATTTTTCAGGCAATGTAAATCTTTCTCGACATGTCTGTAACCTTTTGAGAAACCTCCCTACATGGGATATATTAAAATAATAACATAACCTGTTGCCAAAAACTATAGTCACATACTTTGTAAAACTTATGACTCAATATCTTAAATTTACGTGCTTATTCTGGTAGGTTGTCTCGCAGATCTCACATAGCATGGTTAGTATATAGGTCTTCTCCACAGACTCGATTTGGGTACCCCGATTATTTGCTTGTGTTCTAAAAATTATACCACTTACCAAAAAGATTTCGTCGGGTTAAAGCAATAGAAGAATATAGGAAAGATAGCCGGTAGTAGTTAAGTAATCTCATGTCCTACAAAATATATGAACAATTTAGTCTACTTTTGTAGCTAATAAAAAACATGGTTTATCTATGAATTAAGTTCTTTAAAAACAATCGTTGTAGAATTGCGGAGGTTTAGTCAAAAAAGCCTTTGATATTAAAGAAGATTCTGTAAGCAGAACGTACGGCCGGGAAAATTCTTTAAGAAGAAACGTAAAATGATAGAAACCCCTTTGAACTTTTTTTCGTAACAATAGGTAAGTTTCTACTACAAATCAATAGTACAATCTAGAGATAAAAATGTAGTCATTGAGGCCTGCTTTTGTGAGAGAAAGTTGCTTTTGATTTAAGTCTTTGTATTGTGTTAAAATATTTAAATATTTTTCTTTGGAAAGCTGGAAGGTCATCATTTACTTTCCTATCTACAAGACTTTTTCAGATTTCTATTGATTTCTTATTTCGGCAGTGACTCCGGGAAGAGAGTTATCTTATTTCTGTTAACAGCTCAACGACCATGGAATCTGTTTGCCAGGAGATATGGATTCATAGCTGGTAAAGCTCTACACTTCTTGTAGAGTCCAGTGCGTTGCTGAAGGCCCTTGAAAACTTGGGGGAGTATTTTTATTGAGGCACCCTGTACATCTTCATCGTTTAAAGGGAAACAGGAAAGTTGATGAAACATTCCTGTTTTGTACAATGCGTCTAGCCAAAATCATTATTACATAAACATATACTGTTTGAATACTTCAAATTTAATGAAATAGTTCTCGCCCAGGGCTCCGTTTCGCATCTCTGTGACGGTGCGAAAAAAGCGAAATGGAGCCCTGGAATCGAGGCGAGGTTGATAATTCTCAGGCATCTTATATTTTTTGAATGAATAATCACTCACCTTTTTCTCTCTTTTGTCAAATTCTTTTGATGTCTTTTACACTTTTTACAATTATCGGCAAGTTTAACCTTCACTGGTCCACCACCGTTTTGCCGTAAATCAGCGTAAACTCTCTCATCGGCTGTAATCCTAAATTGGTAGTTCCTCTTGCTGCTCTCCATACTGGGCAAATTAATGGGTAAATATTATTGTCAGATGAACCAGTAAATTTTCGCGAAATTCTTCTCTTTTTTTTTGAAAAGCTGAAAAAAAAAACAAGTAAAGATTTTCAGAAATATTTGCCAGGGTATGTATGATAGGTAAAAATAAAATTAAAACAACAATTTATTTATACTGTAAGATGTACCAGAAAGTAAAATTAATTCGTTTCGTAAAATCCCATCTCATCATAACATACTGTTGTTTATCGCTGAGTTTAAGAAACTCGTTTATGATATGGGTACCTGATCATTCCATTTCGCCTTTTCTCCGTTCTCTCTTTCAACCCTTTATTCTTTTGTGGATTGTCGGGAATAAAAACACAAAACAACGAAGAAAAAACAACAATAGATTTAGAAGTAGACAATGAATCTTTTATTCCCTACCATCTCTGCATGTGTCGCGTACAGAAACCCCAGCCATATTGTTTCTACCATCTTTGCTTCCTTTTGTTTATAAACACAAGTTTTCTTTTTTCAATCTTCAAAATTTCTTTGTTGTAACTTCCAACAAACACTAGATTATTGTTTCAATGCATATGTTCATTAAAAAATTTAAAGAACCAAAGTTTAATCATAATATATAGGGCTGAAGTTTTTTTCTTCTTCTTCTTCTTCTTTTTTATGGTGGTGAGGGTTGAAAACGTGTCTTAATCTTTGCTCAAGATTAATTCACTCATCCGAATCATTTAAACAGGAGGAGAAGATGAAAGAAAAGCATCAACATTTACTAAAAACCTTATTATTTCGTGGTCAATTTTAAGAACATTAATGGCGACTCATTTTCTAGCATGATCACTACTTAGCTGTAAATCTTAAAATCTTCCTTTTTCACATCTGACCCCTGTTTCAATTTTGCTTTTGTATTTTCAAACAATTATAGAGCATATGTATATACAAAGATGTGGTTTTCTAATTCGTAAAATTCTTCTAGTATTCCTTGAAATCTCAATGCTCATGCAGTTTGATATGTCTTGTGTGGCTTGTATCTTAAAAATATTTGTTGCTTTAAAAGCAAAGAACGAAAAATATTCTTTTAACCGTTTTTATACAGACCAAATAAATTTGAAATACTTGTTTAATTATAAGGTTAAAATCCTATAAAATTGAATTTAAAAACACGGCTCCTTTTCCAGCCCTTCTAGTGATACCAAAGGGTTCCAAAAGGTTGTTTTTCTGTTTGTGCCCCAATAAGAAAATCAGAAGAAGTTTAGTCACAGGTGATTGTTGAGGCAAATGTTTTGTATTTATGATAATTATACAAAGTTCATTAAAATATACTTCTAGTATATGGTAAAATTCGCTTGGTCTCAATATAATGTCTAGCTAGGAAACCTGGCTCTGACTCTTTCACTACCCAAAAATATATAAAGTTGGCAGCCAAATTAATGCGGAACAACGCGTAAAGAGCCAGGTTTCCCAGCTATATATCATGTCTCAAAATGAAAAAACTACTTTAAACAATAGAATTCCAAAAAGGAACGATAATTTTTTTCCTGAGACACACTGTATCTACACCTATGTTAAATTCCAAACAGTTTGCCATGCTAAACATGTTTGTGGAAGAGATAGTGGGAAATAAATCTGGCAGATCATCTGGTCTGTAATATGATACTGATACGATGAATCATAGCAATTGTGGAATGGGGAAAAGAGGATACTTCATTTACTGAAACAAACAAAAGACCCTCTTATGGTCTTATATTGGAAATTTAAAAAGTTTTACCTAAAAAAATATAATATGTATAAAAAAAGAATTGAGAACCTCTATTTTCTTAAACAAAATGAAAAGAATAAAATACTTCCCGGGTGTTCTAAAATAAATCTACCATCATGAATTATTCACGCTGCAATGAAATTTGTTTCCATTCTCGTATAAATGAAACACTCTGGCTGATATCAAATATCGTTTCTTTTCTTTTTCATTTTTATATGGATCTTTTTCTATTATTTCATTTTATTGTTTGATTTTAATTTGTTCAGTCAATTTACATGTTTTTCCTCATATTCATTTTGTTTCTTTCTGTTCTTCAATTGTTCCTCTCAAATAAATATACCAACCTGATTTTATTCATTGTGGAGGGCGCGAGGAAGAAATTATAGAGGCCCTGGAGACGAGGTTGGTACTTTACATTCGTATTTACTTTTTCACAGTGCATGACTCACTCATACACAGAGCAGACAATTTGGTAGATAACACAAAATGAAGTTTGTTTGATTTTTCTTTTACAGCCTCTACATCTGCTACACGTGGACAGAAATAAAACCATCAAATTTAAACACGTTTAGACATGTGATGCTTTAAGGTGAAGAAAGAAATTAACATAAACAGATTATTTAATTTGAAGGAATTTTCGCAACATAAATAAACAAAAAAGCATGTGGATGGAATAAAAATTTCTCTTCTGTTGGACCAAAAACAAACAAACAGGTTCACTGTTTGCTGCCGGTTGGGATAATTTAGGCTGGACTACATAAAAAGAAAAATTTAAATCGAGGATCTTCATTTGCAAAAAATAGTCTCGTTAAAAAAAAGGTAGATCTCGACATATTCCAAAAAGCTAAATTTCCTTTTAGTACTCACTTAATTTGTCGGGTAGTTTTCGCTTGATATCTTAGGGCAGGTTATAGAACACAGTCAAACTATAGTCAACCCGCGCCACTTAGAATTTTATCTGTCAAAGATTCAATTACCATCATCCGATTATGAAATCAAAAGAAATCACACCATAGCAGAAGCTGCAATTCTGCATTCGCCACCTTGAACCTAGTCTACCCGATATACCGTTTCGGGCTTTTTTACTCCATGCAAGGACATTATAAAGCGACCTTTTTTATAAGTGGTATAGTGGGAAGAGAAACATTTTAAGCAAAGTGCAACGCTCGGTAGCAGGGTACTTTGCGGACCATTGATTTACATTGGTAGTAGTTTATTTGTTGTATTGTTATTGTTTTTTTATGATATGCGTTTGTCACCCAAAGATGATAAAGGAAGATCTATAGTAACAATTGAAATATGTTTAAGAAATGTAATCATTTTGCAAGGTCATCAGTTGAAGATGTCTACCAGTCAAGAAGGTTTTCGGCCCGGTCCGTAATGGACTCCTTCGCTTTATAGTGTCCTTACTTTATGGTGGTCTATCGACATAGTCAGGAGACTAGGTTCCACAACAAACCTCGTGTGCAGTTTTCAACTTCCAACTTTTCAACTTACTTGAATCTTATAACCAATACCGACAGACCATGGTGTAGGGCACAAAAGCCCGAAACGGTATAGCCGGTAGACTTCCTTGGATCTATTTCAATAAAATAACTAAAATAAATCCAACAAGCATAGATTGATAAAAACTTTGTCCTGTGTCTACAATTTCATTGCTTTGCTTTGCTTTGCATGTTCAATGTTTTCATATCTGTTTGCATGCATAGAAAAGTGTAAATGATCGACAAGCTTTGCAATTCAATTCCCTAGATATTCAATATCAATTAAAGACTCATACCTACCATGCATTTTTTTTGGACATTCGCATTGACTCTAGCCAGGTTTGATAAATTACAATGGCGTAACTGTGAACATAATCACTGACATAAACTAACCTGCACATACACCCCGTGACAAAATGCAAAGTTCACACCTTAAGCAGCTTTTGAATATCAAAAGTTTATCTAGGCTTTGATTATTTCAGGAGTTAAAACGATTAAAATACGATGTTAGGTTTTACTTTTTTTAATGGTCAAACAAAACAATAACAAAGTCATAAAACCGAAAAACACACACAAAAAAAGAGAAAAACTCAGAGCGTTAAATTCTTCCTTTTTCACATTAATTTCTGCCAGGGACTGGGGGGAAATGTATAGTCTAAGACCGCGTTTACACGTTGCGTCTTGGTTTAGCTCCGGAGCTCCGGTGTTACTTCATGATGATATTGTGTACCGCGTTTCGAAGTGTCGTACGCATACGCTTTTCAACACTACTCGAGCAACCGTGATAGGAAATGCGTTCTTACACTGAAATGGTTACAAACGGTTATAGCTGAAAGAAACCATTATAGTGTAAAGAACGCATTTTCCTACCACGGTTGATTGAGTAGCTTTAGCAACCTGAGACGACATAGCAGTGTATTGATGATGAGGGTAAATGCGTAAAATTTTCCTTAAAACGGAACAGATAAAAACAAACAGGATAAATTTTTACTTGTATGGATAAATGATTATTATGTGTAAATATTATTTACCAGAGTGCTCTACCAAACATAAATGTTAAGGAGCGGTATATAAGGA
>JAYRBV010023231.1:0-11001 GCA_036023255.1 Mitrocomella polydiademata
AAGATAATTGTATCTGTGATGTTGTTGGTCCCGATGTAGCAAAGATAATTATATCTGTGATGTTGTTGGTCCCAATGCAGCAAAGATAATTGTATCTGTGATATTGTTAGTCCCGATGTAGCAAAGATAATTGTATCTGTGATGTTGTTGGTCCCAATGTAGCAAAGATAATTGTACCTGTGATGTTGTTGGTCCCGATATAGCAAAGATAATTGTATCTGTGATGTTGTTGGTCCCGATGTAGCAAAGATAATTGTATCTGTGATGTTGTTGGTCCCGATGTAGCAAAGATAATTGTATCTGTGATATTGTTGGTCCCGATGTAGCAAAGATAATTGTATCTGTGATGTTATTGGGGTTGCCAGTCTCCTGGGTAATAGTTCGGTTCCTCGAGGAATATCGAATAAAGCGGTTGTCCGGAACTATACAATGATATGTTCAGCAGGTAAGTAAGCATGTTGGTAGGTTTGTAATGATTGAAGTCTTCGTAGAATGCGAGCTATTTTGTTATGGTAGAACGACTTTAATGAAGCCCTTTTTTGGGATCCCCCCACTTAGTTATAAAGGGAAAAATTTTCCTTCTGATAGAAACAAATATGTTGACTTATTATTTCTAATTTACGAAAATTTACAATAATTTTATTTTATTACTTTTACTCTTTTACTTTTTTTAATTTTATACATCATGGCTTTGTAGCTTGCTCTAACCCCCCAGATGGAAGAAAATATGCGTCATCTCGTGAAATGATCATTTAACTACTACCTAGAAGATTTTGCATCGTACATCATCTTTTTCAACGGAAAGTCAATATCGGAATGCTCTGTAAAATTACTGAAGCGACAACATATCATCCTTTTGCATCTTGTGTTGATATTTCTGACCGACCTGCAATTCCAGATTTAACAGAAGAAAAAAATGAACGTATCAGAATCGACCAATTTGCTGATGAAGAAACGGAGGAAATGTATCCCGATCACAAAATAAACGGGTTGGATTCGTTCAAAAGCAAATTCATCATTTTATAGAGAGACGATACAATGACTCGTCAGATGAAGTTTTTCTTCATTCTTGCTTTACTGGTTGGATTATCTTGGCCGTATCGTTTCCTTCTACAAATGGTCTTACACTTAAAACTAAAAAATACGAAAGCAACTTTTGTCGTCAAGAAGAGGATATCGAACAAAACGTTACAGACAGAGAAATTTGAAGACGATATTTCTAAACATGATGTCTCATGAGCTTTTAAGGATAAATACATTGAATATCATAAAGAACACAAATACAATGGCGTGACAATAGAAGGACTAACACATTCACCTTGATTGTGACTGGTCATTTTCTTTGGACCATATCAATTCTGTTTTATTGTAGCTCTTCATATATATGTAATTTCTTTTTTCATAGTTACAAAAATTATCAATTTAAATATTTTGGTGGTTCCTTCTGCTTTCTAAGCGAGTAATTCCACAACAGCTGAAGTAATTCCACAACAACTGAAGACATGGTTTTTATAATATATGGCACACGAGTTATTAAAACTCGCAGAAAAAATTAAAATCTGATTTAAATTTTTTTAAGTTAAGACAAATATATGCAAAATTAAACCAGCGGAATTTATTTTGATAATTTTTACCTTAAGAACTGTTTTAGAAGATCCTGCCTTCCTTGCGAAACACCTACAAAATGAGTATATAGCATATAATTAGTAGTGGTTGGCAATTTTCAAAAAGCCTCACTGAAAATTTTATCTGACATCAATGCTGAGAAAGTGTATAATATTGTGTGCCTTATCGATAGAAAACACTCATTCGCATTGATGTCAAATGAAATGGTTTGATTCGGCCTTTACTTGGTAAATTTCAGTTCTATGAAAGCCTACTAGTAATAGAGTTAACATCAATTTTATTGGAAGTTTTTATCAAGAACCATTAGCAACAATGGTTTGAATGCTATTACGAGTGGTTGCACAATGCAACCTGAAACTCAATAAGAAAAAGAAAAAGTTATTATTATTACTATTATTATTTCTGAATCTTTATACAGGATAACTTACACTTCGGTATTTAAATATACTGCTATCAACGTGGGTCTTGGTTATATACAAATTCACAAAATAAATAAAAATAAATATGTTAAAACTATTAAAAAGGATCTAAAAAATACTTTACTATATATATATATATAGATAAAGATAAAAAAGAATTCAAGGTGTTAAAATCATTTTCTCTTAACAGTTCTCTTGGCAGCTCGTTATAAACTTTTGCTGTTTGTTCGGGCAAGTAAAGAATTTTGCATACTTTTACAAGTCGGACCTGGGCTCTTGAAAAAAACAGACCCTGATGGACCCTGAGAAAAAACCGGACCCATTTTTTAAATTCCATAAAGTTTATATTTTAAAATGCTTGCGTTAAAATAAGCAATAATTTTGAATGAAATTTGGTATGTTAGTAAATTAAAATATCCTTTTATTCTTGTATAAAGTATTGTTTCATTTTCGGTTGGAATTATTACTCACACTTATTATTCAGCCAAAATTTCATTTCACATAAATTAAAGACATGATGATTTTAATTTCTCGTTTTTTTTCAAAAGTCTATTTCCGGTTTAGAAATCTCCCTTCTTCTTTTTGTAAGTTCTTGGCAGGGAAAAATCTCTTCCTAGAAGTATATGTGCAGTACCATCATCGCCTTTTAGTTACCCAATTAACAAACTTAGTTTGCAAAAACCATATGAAAGTCATTTTCACTTAATAAACGTGTAAATAACATAACATATGCAGTGGAAGATGAGTCGATGTCGATTAGTGACAAAGAAAAGAATAGCTTCAGTCAAAATAAAGATTTGATTCGTTACCATCACTAACCATAACATCAACGAACATCATTCAATTCCAAAAATTGAAATGAAGACATATCTTTATTCTGCCGGAACAATGCTTTTCTGCTTTACTATAATCTCCTGGGTAATAGTTGTGTTCCTTCGATCGAGGAATATCGAAGATAAAGCGGTTGTCCGGTACTATACAATGATATGTTCAGCAGGTAAGTAAGCATGTTGGTAGTTTTGTAATGATTGAAGTCTTCGTAGAACGCGAGCTATTTTTTTTGTTTCCTTCTTTTATATTGTTATTATGTTTTCCAGAGCGGCATCAGTTTGTTTTGATCTCATTGCCACCTCACCTTTGTAGGCCACCAATTCATCGGGGGTGCATATTCCACTCCTCTCTTTTTCTGTTAACTTTTTTGGTTATAAAACATCAAATAATGGAATTCTCCTATTTTAATCTATTGTTTTTTATCTTCTTGTTTTATATATCATGGCCTTGGTGCTTGCTCTGGTTCCAGATGGAAGAAAATATCTGGTCCCTTTATTCCCAATATTTATGGTGGTTCTGTATCTCATTATCCTTGGGGAATCTTTCTACTCAATATCTTTGCGTTATCTCGTACACCGATCATTTTACCACAAAGTCGGAGATTTTAAATCGTATATTAACAATTTCCTTCAACGGAAATGCAATTTTATTGGAATGAAAAATGAGGTTACTGAAGAAACAAAATATTATTCTTTTAAATACTGTGTGGATATTTCTGACCGATCGACAAATTATGATTTAACGGATGAAAAAATTGAACGTATCAGAATCGACTTGGATATTCAATTTGCTGATGAAGAAACGAAAGCCATGTTACCTTATCACAAAATAGATGGATTGGAATATTTCGAAAACGAATTTATCATTTTATACAGAGACGAAATAATAACTGTTTGGATGAAGTTTTTCTTCATTCTTGCTTCATTGGTTGGAATATCTTGGCCGTATCGTTTCCTTCTACAAAGGATCTTAAACCTGATTCCAAGGTTTACAAGAAAACATTTTGTCGTCAAGAAGAGGATATCGAACCTATACCTGCTGCAGACAAGCCAGGCAAGCCAGGCAAGCCCTCCACTCGCTAGGCTTCCAAGAGTGCGAAGCGCGAGCGTTGGGTTCTAACTCCGATTCAAGAGCACTGTTAACCATTATTTTTACAGTCAACCGACCTTTTAAAATGATTATTTTGACTGATGTAGCAACACAATGTTTATCGTGTTATACATTTTCTGAAAGGCGCACTTTTAAGAATCCAAAAATGAGAAAACCGCAACGGAATATATAAATGAAGAGGAGCAATGACAGTCAAGAAGAGTATTTCACATTTGAAGGAGTTATTTTCCTACGAAATTTTTACAAACTTTTTGTGCTGCTAAAGTGAGTATAATGTTAAAGATCTAAAAACTACTTTTTGGAAAATTTTGTTAAGGCTTTTTTGATGAGATATAACCAAAAATGTTGTTTTGGTCAATATTTTTCATTACGTTCTATCTATTTATTTAGAAATTTTTTTTCTAGGAAATCCAGATAGCCTTACGAAATTTTGGAAAAAAATATTGAAATTGGGTGGGAAATAACTATTTCCTGTAAGTGACCTAAATATTAATACTATTAGTCAATGACTTTCAATACCTTCACATTTCGGGAGTCTTAACAATGAGATTTTTATTTTAGCTAATTTTATCGGAATTTTCAGAGATTTTCAAAGATAATACGAATTATTAAAACTAGTAGTAGAAAAGGTCTTTGATGACAAAATTGCAAATCAAATCAGTTCAACATTTCATTCAACATTATCATACTGAGAAGGTGTACTGTTGAATGAAATGATGGACTGAATTGATCCTGCCTTCTTGATGATTATTTTTTGCTAAACCTTAAGGTTCAATAATAAAATACACTGCGAAGACAACATAGAACGAGGGTCTTCTTTGAATCCATGTAAAAAAAGGCTTAGCAAATTCCCTCTAGACTAGTAACTAGCCGGGGTTTTATAAACTGCAACGCCGTAACTGTGTATATAAACATTGACATAAACTAACCTGTACATAGACCCAGTAGCAAGAAAAACCTTTTATTTTTTAGCTAAATCTCAGCCCGGTCAACACACTTTGTGACAAAATAGTGTTTGCGCGTAATAGAGAGTTTGGACGTTTGTGACTGACTTAAAATAGAGACTAGTCAGTCTTTTTCTTTATATCCAAAATCTAAATGGTAGGAAAAAGAAATGAACGGATCTCCAGTCTCGTTGGTTTATTACTTTCGCCTTTAAGAAAAACGTGCTATAATAGATAACTTAAAACACATATAGTTGGGTTTAAGGAAACTATTCTGGAACGGATGATTGACCCTATTATTAAGGTGGATATCCACTTGTCCACTTTTGGACAGGACATGGGTAAAAGTATCATGTCCAATTTGTCTCGTCTGTCCCGACTCTGTCCCGAGACTTCAACTTTCCCGGAACAGGACAGGACAGGACAGTCTGATTTGCATACATGTCGAAACGGAGTTGTGCTTTTATCAAGGTCTGCGAATTACACTAGGATAGGGCAGATCATAGCCAATCAAAATGGCGAGAACGTTTAATCAGATTTCAGTATATCTTTTTTCCGTAGTCTTGTCGTGGCTATCCAAAATGCAAAACAAGTGGAAATCCAACTTTCCGCGTTAAACAAATAACTAGGTTCTCATCTGTCATCCACAACATGGTTAGCATAAAGACAACCCCGTTTCGCAATGTTTACAAACCAGAGGAGCACCGTTAGAACAAGATTATCTATCGGTGGTTTGTTAAGCATCCTAAAGAACACATTGTCTCCAGGCACATTTACTTTTCAACTTTAATCTGTATATCATGTAAACAAAGACAGACGTCATCATCAGTTAGCAAGATTGGTTTTCTTTCCTGTAGGCATCAATTTATCTGCTTTTGGCTCCATTCAGTAACACTTATTGCAAATAAACGATTCGTGAGGAAAGCACGTTCAATCAAACTGTGCATCAGATTTGTTTGTTGGCAGGATTCTATCCAAACTTACATAAACCACCAGTGGTGTATTTGTACATAAATGCCATACTAAGAATCTTCTATTTCCGTCATTATAAAAAAAATAACCTTCTCCCACTCTCTCCGTCACTTATCCTCTCAAAAAACTTATTTAGTCGGAACCGTAATGATCGTTCCAAGAGTTTTACAAAGCCTTCTATTAATCATCATTTTCAATCAATATTGGTAAAAAAGTTCAATGTGTGTAACTATTGGTCAACAGTGTGTAGCAAATGGACTTAATGCTGTCCGAACTTAAAATCTATCATTACGTCATCATGCTTTTAGCTAGTAAAAGGGTTGTAATTGGTTCTTTTGACACGAAGCCTCCGCTGAATTGTTGTTGCTGTTCTCAACAACATTCATTCATTCATTCAAGCCAACTATCTACCCAGCTACACTAAAGAGATTACATACTTCTGGTGCTAGGTTGGGTAGGCTTATACAGTGTAAACTATATAAGCCATGCATGTCATCTTTAGGGAAAGAAATTAGATTCAAAACAGGATAGCCGTAGGATAATCTCATCTAGCTAGTCGGATTAATCGTATGCAGTACAGTACTAAAGAAATTTAGAAATTTATTATTCAGTTTTGTAGTACTAACGTGAAAATCTATTAGTGGGCAATTAGGGAGACTAAGCTGATTAAAAATGACTTCTTAATTGAAGGCTAATTAAATGTAATCGCACTTCTCAATGATATTTAAATGTTCGTCTTATAAATAATTTTGTATGTTTCTGCATTTAAATAACAGGCACATTAGGAGACAAAACAACAAATCACAGATATTCACTATTCATATTTTTGTTGTGGTCGATGGAACTGGATGGAAATGTTTCATTAGAATGTTTTTAAAAGTTTAGGGAACGTATCTGAGGAATCTTTTGTTGACAGGATTACACCTAAAGTATCAAAACATCACCTAATAGAACATATGGAATTCACCTATTCTTTTATATACTAATTTTTCTAATGTATAACTGTGGTGTAGTGCTTGATCTTGCAGTTTCAATTCTGATGTTATTATTATTTGCATTGTAAGAAGAGAATTTTCAGCCAGCTCACTTTATCGGGCGGAGGGGAGGGAGCTAATCACAGGTAGCCGGGTGTTTTGAAGTCAAACATTTTGAAGTAAAAAATACCGGATAATATAGCTTTCTCATCTTTCAGTAGACTTAAAAAGTCACTCAAACGAGAATATCGGGAAATCGGGGAAATCGGGGAAATCGGGGAAATTGGAGAAATTGGGGAAATTGGGGAAATCGGGGAAATCGGGGAAAACGCGAAAAACGGGACACGGCACACGGGAATCAGATCCTTCTCCATTTCTAAAATGTTGTTGAAGGGGTGGGGGGATTGGTTCTAGTCTGAACTTTCGGTTAATATCGTGAAGTTGAAAGTTCTCGCAATCAAAGTTAAACCAAGTATTACCAAAATTGATTATGTGGATACACTAAGTGTGGTAAGACTCACGTCCTTGGAATTACTTGTGTGCTGCTCTGGTGGGAGTAGCTTTGGGTTTTTGAACCAATCACTACTATAGCAATTACACTGAGTCAGTATCCTTCGACTTGATGGCCAAAATAGTAATAGCCAAATTTCTACTAAATTATGAAAATATATGAATTCAAAACAACAAACTTCATTTCGATACAACAATCATTAGGGCTTGTTGTCTCATAATAAAGTCTTCTTATATAATCAGCAAAATTATGATACTAAATAGTTTAATTTTCATCAAAGTTTCAATGGGAATCAAACAAGGAGACAAGACATTTTAACATTTAAAGAGTTCCCCCGCCTCCCTTGTCAAATCCGATGAAATTTGTAAACAGGTTTTAATCCTGACAGTGGATTAAGGAGAGAAACATCAAAGAAGAAAGTTGAAACATTCCATTCATCCATGTTGAACGGAGATTGAAACACAGCTCAACTGAGAAAGAAGGCTGTCCTGATGCTAATACATATTTGGATGCTTGTACACGACAACAGAATGATCATTGACGTCCAAATACGTCATACTACATACTGTATTACAGTCTGTTTGATGAACAGCACAATATCTTTACTGCTGGTTTGTTTTGGAAGTTTTTCATGACTTGATACTGAAACGGTTTGGTTGATTTAACGGATCAAGATGTTAATTGGAATGCTTGGCTAGTTGTAAGGAGGCGTGTCTGAGGGATTTACTTTAACAAATCTCTATAATGATCTTGAGAATTTCTTGACTGTCAATTATCTGTTTGCTAGTTCTTCTTAAGTGTAATACTCAAACGGTTTGGTTCATGTAAGAGATTAAGATCTTAATTGAGATACTTGGAATAAGGAGGCGTGTCCGAGCGATTTTCTTAAATTGCATCTGTAGAATTTTCTCACTCGTGTTTGAAACAAATCTCTCATAGTGATATTGGTGAGAATTCCTTGGCTTTGGGAAAAAAAAGTTGTGATATAGTCGAGTTTTATTTATTGGGAACGTTATGTCATAATTAATTTCCGAAAGGCTTCAGAGGTTTTAACGATCAATAACGAACATGATTTAGATACTTAAAAGTTGGGTCCCTGTGAAAAAAGGCCAAATAAAATATTTACCGAACGACAAAGAAATAGGATGATAGTTATCAATGAAAGCAACATAATAGTTATTTTCTTTGAAAGGTTTATTTTTGACGTGAATGTTCGATTTTTATTTACAAACGAAATGATGTGAATAATGATGACGATGATAATGATGATAAATAACATGACTTCAACCCATTCATTCCTTATCGTCCTAGATGCTGATACTCATAAAGGTCGGCACCCACAAAGATCAAATCAATATAGACTAGGTCACGTATCATTCAAGCGTGTTACAAGGAAGTTCGCAGCGATTTTGTAGTGTCTTTGTTTGTTATCTCGTTGAATTCAGTTCCAAAATGATTTGGTGATCAAGTTAAAGGGATCTAATTATCCTAAAGTACCCTGTCTTAACGTGATGTAACTATGTAATTTCATCATGATTTGTGCTTATAAAAAAAGACAAGCACAGTTCACAAAGCTAGAGATTAGTCAATCAAAACTATTCTTTGTACCCAACCTTCCTGATGGGTGTCAGTTGTTTTCTGCTAAATGGTTTGTAAGTAAATTTTCCTTCCTTGTTACTAATTGTACTAGACATAGATCCAGCCGTAGGTATATTAAAGTTAATTTATTTCAGTGTGTGTGGTGAGATAATAACCGTCATTTATAGATAACAGATGTCAAGTCAAGATGGCTGGTAATGAGATAATGACACAGGTAATGATGTCAAGTCTTATATCTTTGTGAAACGAAATTTTTAAACAAACGAACAGGCTAAGATATAGTACTCCAAATACTGTGGACCAAGTAGGGTTTTAATCTAGGGTCTGTTGGGTTGATAGGTCTAACGATGTGATAGTGTCACGTGATAGTGTCACGCTATAAATGTCTGGGAGAAGCGTCCAGTTCTCAATAGTAGTCATTTCATGAAATTATTTAAATGGACCAGTGGCGGATTTGACTGTCCGATTTCTTTCGCAAGTTAAATTATGGATATTATAATTATGTGTCGATAGTTGTGGAATCAAGTTTTACACACAGGAAGAAAATTGATGAAAAACCACGGTGGTAATGTGTCTCTGCACATTAAAAAACATAGAAGTAAAAATTCCTCCAAGGGTATTTACCAATTCTCTCCAGGGTATTTTTAAAATGGAAAAACACGGTATTAATTAAAATATTCCCCTGTGGTAGAATGGTGGAACTCTACGGCGGAGGTATGTCTTTCTTATGGAGTTTTAAATAATTTAATTGAAATTCGATTGGGCCTCGCTAGCCCAAGAAAACTACATCGTCGACCAAGGTTGGAAGAGATTGGAAAACCCCATAATATAATTGTCAGTTTTAGAGCAGAATTTCGTTATAAATATCAGAGACATACCAAACGTTTGGCATATCTCTGTAAACATTTATCGGTTTGCTTATTGTAAAATCAGAAAGTTGTATATAGTCACATCCAATATGATAGCATGGTAGGAATTTATACAAAACATAGGTCTCGAATTATAAAATTGAGACATGTTCATATGTAATGATTTATTTTAAAGCTGATAAAATTCAAGTTAATTAAAAGCAAATAGTTCATTGCAACAGATATTACTGATAAATAGGCGTCAGACTTTCATTAGGGAATGCAGTGGGTCTCCAAGGCTTTACGTTATCTTAATATTGATGTGTTTTAGACATTGTGATACAAATTCTGGTTATCCCTTGGAGAGTTGAGCCAATTTTCCTACTTCTGAAATGTTGAGCTGTTTCTTGTATATTTCATATATATATATATTTAATCTTTCATTAAAAAATAAATTTGTTGGAGAGTTTTCTAAGAAGCTGTAGATTTTCCATGTAGGTTTTTATGCTAATAATTCTTTCATTCACAGAAAGTCCTCAAAATAAGAAGTCGTTGCTCCATATTTAAATATTTGTATTGGTAATTGTTTACATCATTGAAAAACCCCAGAAAGTACTTTCCTAATGGCGTAAAAGTCACCACGGTGGTGTTTAAGATTTCCTCATTTCTATTATCACCAATTTTGGACATTGCACCAAAGATTATTCTATTGGCGTTGAAACAAATTTCTGTATCAAAATTTCTGTTCCGTTGTATAAAAATGTCACGCTCGGTCTACTTTGGATCAAGAAGTAATTTTTAAAATCCGTTTGATACAGTTGTTGTGGATTTCCGGACAATTTATTAGTATCCGGGACATTTGAAATAATCCGGAATTTACAACGATAGATAATGAATGAATTTTCTGATTTCTTTCTTTCTATATTCTCCGTACATTAAAGGAATGTTTGCATGATATCAAAAATCTTTACAGAGCATAGAATAAAGACATAGCATAGCATAGAATCTAAAATTGTTAATTACCATTATAAATTTGAATTCATGAATGGAGTTTACGGAAGATTCGATACGTGAATATTTGATGATCACGAGGTTACGAAAAATGTGATACGCGAATATCGAATGTTAACATGGTTACGAAAAATGTGATACGCGAATATCGAATGT
>JAYRBV010023242.1:0-21366 GCA_036023255.1 Mitrocomella polydiademata
CTCGAATGTTTTCAAGTAGCCTGGGTACTAGGCTACTGAAATCATCAGGATTCATCATATTGGTCAAAAACCAAAGATCTAAAGATCTAAAGAGCTACAGGCTCAAAGGCTCCTGATAAATCTCTGTGATAAATCTCCACAACTCGCTAAACCCAATAAAACCAACTTTGAATTACTTGTGGTTTTTCAATTTTAGTCAAAATACCGGAAAACTGCCATAATTTATGACTGTGATTGTAGTATATGGAAAATAGAGAAATCAAATTGTGTTTTTAATCATTTGTCGATCGCTAATAGCAAGTGTGACTTGATGAAATAAAAATGGCGAGCAGGATTATTTTTTAATTGTCTAATTGCACCACAAAGTTAACACTCGCATAATAAAACTCTCTATTTTGATAATGGCAGATTTTTGTTAAAGATTCCCCAAAAAGTACTTTTTCAAATTCAAACAGTTTTGAAACCGAAAAAAATTCCACAAAATGTCAGTTTTTTTTAAAACCACAAGATTATCGTTTATCGCGTGCGGTTATCGCTACAACACAGGAAAAAATTTGTCAAATCCCAAGGTGGGGAATAATAAGGTATATCAACTGGTGATTTACCGGAGGATTTGACGGAATACCCCTGTAATATGCTCCTGGGATAACTGCTGCCTTTTCCCTGCGGGGCTATTAATAATTATTAATCACCCGGTTAGTTAATAATATAAAACTTTAAAATTCCCTGGTGATTTATCGAGAAACCCCTCTAACATTCATTAAATATTTTTCAATCTCTCTGGTAATTGTTCCGGAAAACCCTTCCCAATTTTCATAAAATACCCTGGATTGGTAAAACGGTAAAATGTTACATCGTGGATAGAGTAGGATCTGTTCTTTCCTTTTCAATATTCATACGGTTTAGAAATTTGTTCAAAATCTTGGTTAGTGTGCATCATGGCCCTCTTACGCTATATGAATAATTACATACTACAATTTTTAAAGATATTCTAACTTTAAACACTGGTCAAAGAATCTAACCAATTTTAATAGTTCATAGTGGTTCAATTCCTGGAATCAATAACCATGCTAGAGTGTACTAGGGTCCAGGTCAAAAGTCCGAAAGTTCGATAGTCCGAATGGTCAATAGTCCGAAAGGTCGAGTATACCACACAATTTACAAAGTAATCAAAACAAATTGTTCCAAATATTTATTCCAATATTTCAAATTACTCGAATTTTTCAAATACCTAAAAAAATATAAATTTTATATGTGGAAAATTAATCAATTTTAGAAATTTGAAAAAATAATTTAAGATTTAAAGATATTCAGAATTTATTGAATAAAAGATTGAATGGAATTTGATAATTTGAAAACTTGAAGAAAATTATTCGGACTACCGGCCATTTGGTTGGACTATGACTTTTTATGTTTGAAATTAAATTTTGACATATTCCTGTCAGATCCGACCTAGTGAAAAAGTATTCCATAATCGGCATATTCCATAATTTAAAAATCCGCCAAAACCTTTTCCCACTGCACCAAAATTTCATCCATAGGTATTACGAGTTTCGAGTTTGCTCCATGAAATTTTGTACACCTCGCATTCCGTCGCAAGGCTTGCAAAACAGTTTCGCTTTTCGACTGTTATACAAATCTCTAATTCAGTTCGCAGAGCAGGTGGCTTCGTAAGTAAACTAACTAACAAAATATATGTATCAAATATTCAAATGTTATTCAATTATAAAGTATAAACAAAAAAAGTTACATTGTAGATAGTTTTTTTGTAACAGGCGCACAGGGGACCACACCACGCAAAATATACAGTAGAGGGGTACTTTATGAGGCTTTCCTGATAATTTGAATGTCGACACCCTGGTCCATTTTTGAGGGTTTTTAAAATTACCACACACAACGTTAAGATATTTATTGAAATTCCTTTGGCATATATCATGAATAGAGAATTAATCGAGAGATATCTTTCAGATTAAAAAAACACCAAAAAAGATAGCATACTGGTCAAATTTCTTGGTATACCGGTAGGAACTTGGAAATATCCTTGAAGAACTTTTCCAAAAAATATTGAAGGATTTTACAAGACCCTGGACAAAAACTTTAACAATCGTGCACCACCATTGAGCAATCACTTAAAGGAACCTGGAGATATTTGTCAAGAACATACTGCCGGTACGAGATTCTCCTAAAGATCTTTTATTTACAGTTCTTGCAAAAACTTGTCTTTTAAAGATCTAGTAAGATAGCTTAATTAATAATGATCATGCTGCAAAAATTTTGAAAGTTTCTTTCCTTACAAACGTCTTTCAATAAGATCTTTAAATAACAACCTATCAAGATTTTTGACCAGAGTTAACCATACAAGCTCATCCATTCCCATCCGTAGAATAATATTCGAAGCCTTTAAAAAGCAAAACGTCATTTACTAATCCAAATTCTACAAAAGAAAACGAGTGACTTTTTCCAGTATTTCTAACCAAAAATATCTTTATATACCGTTCCGTGATCAAAGTTCTTCATAGGTGTTATAGACCTGTTTGTTTAACATTATAATACTCTTATCTTAACACACGAGAAAAAATGTTATTATAAAAAAAGTAGGGATTTTGGGTCCCGTTTCTTGTTAGCGACCGAAAAAAACCTCTTTATTTACTTTTCAATTTTTTCCATTTCTTAAAAAAAAAAAATTACACATGTTTTCATTTCATTATACATAATTTAGACAAGAATTTAGTTATCAGCTCTTTTTTTTTATTTTAGAGCATTTAAACCTAAAAAAGTAATTTATGATTTATAAATGTATAACTTTGTGTTGTTGTTGTGATCATCATCATCTTATTTTTTAAACATGAACCACCCGGCTGGTCAGATGTTTGAAAACAAAGATGGCCGTTTCGGGGGAGACTGTTTTATCAATTTTCATGTCCCCACTGATGACGCAAGTAGATATATAGTTAAAGTTAATTTACGATCTCACAAAATAAAGTCTGTTGTAATTTTGTAAAACATGTATATTAATTAAAAATAAAAAAAAAGCAAAAAAACACAAAGACATGGAAATTATTGCGCAGTCGGATAAGAAAAAGTCATGAATAATTACAAATTATTCATATATACATATAAGACTTTCAAAGAAAATTGTTTTAATCATCTAAAGGAAAGAGAATTAAAAGGTAAAAATATGAATATTGTATAGATTTCATAAGACATTTCTTTCGTTTCCTAAAAACATACAATTTCACATAAAACTTTGAATTATTTTGGAAGATTTGCAATCCTGGACTAAAATTACGAGACAATAAAAAATTATGCGAAAAATACGAGGAAAGATGAGTTAAAAAAAACTCCCCTCTTCCCTCCCCTCTCACAAGCACAAGCATCAAATTTCAGCTGTTAGGTTTGTTATGGAAGTCGCCCATCTTGGATTGTGTAATCACATACAATGCGAAACCAGTAAACCCTCCATCATCATGAAAAACACACGTAAACTGAAACACCTTGTAGTTTCACTATAAATTTAGTGCGCCAGAAAAAACTACAGTTATTGCAAACAAATACATGAATCACAATACACATGCGATGGTGTAGTGGTAGCATATTCGACTCGATCGTAAGGTTCCTAATTCGATCCCCACTCTGGAAAACTTTGGATGCAGTGCTCCAAGCCCTTTCGGAGCGCTAACGCTAAAATTAGAGAAATGTTGTTCGTATCGTATCGACAGTTTCATTCTCTCAATACATTCTCTATTAGAAAGCTTTTTGGATTATTGGATGCTTTGCTGCACCTCAAAGCTTTGTGTGACTTTTTAGTGCTTGAGAAATATTATAATAACAAAACACCTTTAATTTTCCATGAAGCATATAGTTACCTTGGCACCATAACAAATCTTCCGTTAGAAAATACTAAAGCTTCCAGGAAAACCTCTTTTAGAATAAAATTCTTAACGCTTGTGGTTTGCATTTTATACTCAGAAGGTTACCAAGTCATCAAAAAACACTCTTCATCATGGTGTTGTTTGTCCTTACCGCGCAGCGACGTATTTAGAACGTAGTCATACACATAAGATGGAGAGTCTTTTTAATGGTTTTATCAATTTATGATCTTGCACTTATATCTTATAAAAATGCTTTACCCCTCGGTCTACAGGTTAGGCGTTATTTGGCTTCGTAGGGCTGTAGCTCTGCATGCCAGAGGCAGATATTCAAGAATATGCCAGGAGGAGTGTGAACAATCAATTACTGTATCATCATCATCAAATTACATTTTATTAGGTTAATTGCCTTTGAAACTCCTCCTCATATTTTGAGAACACTTTTAAATCCGCCTCTCGCATACACGTCTATATAGGCATGACGTATAAAATTCTAGCTATTTGGTGACACTTGTGGAGGAACCAAACTGGAGAAGATGGGTAATTTTTGTCGGTTGATCGATCATCTTTTTAACCGCAATCAAAACGGTAATAATCTTTATAGGCTTCAAATAAAGCTTCCTATTAAAAAGATACAGTAGTAGATGGTTATCGTCCGAAAAAAACAAACATTAGAGACACATCTAAATTGTATTCGAATTTGAATTACAGTGTGTTGTATTTTAAAAGGCATTTAAAACACATTTGAAGTGTATAAAGTCATATCGTAGTAGACAAAATCGACAAGTGCGGTGTGTAAATTTTCAGTAAAACACAAAATGCTTTTGCTTTTTGGGACTAATTTGGGCCTGACAGGTGGCAGGTGTCAATTCAGAATTCAGCACAATTGATTATGTCACTGTGCAAACTTTCAACGAAACACTCTTTTACTTTTTAAGTGGTTCCACACAAAGATGGTCCAAAAAATATTAGTTACAGCACTTCAAAATGAATTATTTCCCCGATTTACCCGGCAATTCGCTCGACTAGAACGCTCGACTACATATCGTCAAGATCACCGTCGACTACATTGAATACACCGTCGACTTCACCCGACTTGTCGATTTTGTCTACGATATGACTTTATAGAAGTGCATTTAAAACACATCTGAATTGCATTTAAAACACATCTGAATTGCATTTAAACACATTTGGATTGCATTTAAACACATTTGAATTGCATTTAAAACACATTTAGATTGCATTTAGATTGCGTTGCATTTAAAGACATTTGAAACACATCTGAATTGCATTTAAAAAATATTTGGATTGCATTTAAAACACCTTTAAAAGACATTTGAAACACATCTGAATTGCATTTAAAACACGTTTAAAAAAGTAAAGGAAAAATGTTGAATTGTAAACGCGTTTTAAATGCATTTAAGTTACTCTCACTCATTCAAATACGTTTACGTTTTTCAACAATACAATTTTTCCATAATACATACATAGCCACTCGCATCGGTATACACAGCTTAACGTTTTTGAAGATTTCATGAAATCATAATTTAAAAAAGTGCTAATATCGCAGCTAGCATTCATTTATTCAAGCCGTTATCGTATAATTTTTCAAGAAGAAGTAAAGAAAATAGTATCCAGGGAAAAAAAAGTGTTACCGAAAAAATGGTGTTACCTAGCTTACTACCATACTCTGCTTAATAAAGAAGATTCCGTAGTATCCAGGGAAAAAAAAGTGTTACCGAAAAAATATTCAGGGGACCTTTGCGCCTTTTTTGATATTCGCCGCGAAAGAGACGCCCGCTTAACGAGTTGAAAATCCTCACTTTCATTTGAGGATTTTTTCAAATGTTGTTCTATTATCGTTCTCTGAGTGGCAAACTTAAAAAAATCCTCGACAAAAAAAAATAGAGGATTTTTCAACTCGTTGGGCCAGGGTCTCTTTCACGGCGATTATCCAAATATCAGAAAAGCCGTAAAGGACCTTGGGCCAGTGGTGGGTTTAGGTTAGGTCGGGCATCTGCTGAGAAGGGTGATTAAAAAAAAAAAAAATTAAAAGCAAATCGCAGCCATCTGATGTTTCCGACCTAGAATGCGTGGCATGTCAGTACGGTCGCGAGGGATTTAAGCCGGTTAATATTCAACTCTCCTTCGTAGGATCAACAACAAAATACAGCGGCGTAGAACATAGTCACACATATCATGCACATCAGATGGAGAGTCCGATTATTGGTTATGATCACCTTTAAATTGTCAATCACACTCATGGGTACTATACTGAACCAGTCCTTTCCAAATCGTGCGACGGTAACTCCTGGACAGAGGCGTGTGGCTATGAGCTGCTTTATAAAGCCGAACTAGCGTCATCTTTTTATATGTATAGGATTTTGTGTGGCACTTGATGCGACGTTAGTTCGGCCTTATAAAGCAGCTCTGAAAATCCGGATCTAACCAGTCCAACATTTTATTCAACATCAATATGAAGGAGTTTAATGTATTAGCAGCACAGCACCAAATATTACGTGCCTTCTCAAAAATGATTTTATAAAAAGACAAATTGCAACAGCAGAAAGAAATTAGTCGTTTAAAAAAAAAAAAAAATGTGATGATTTACATCGATTAGGGAAATCATTTAACGCCTTCAGTTGAACATGTTCCCAATAAGGGGTGATTAAAGTATTCATTTTCAAGTATGGACGCTAAAACGATGTCTTGGCGATGTAAAATTATAACTTTAACTTACAAATATCAAGGGAATTACGTCAAACACACATTAGTTAGAACCACGCTTTTAATCTACGAGGTAGTAAACTATGTAAACAAGTCTTCAAACATCTTAAAAGGATGATTGTGAGAAATACAAGTGCTTTGGTTTTATTGAATACAAACTTACTTTCTCGTCACTCCCTAGCTAGGAAACCTGGCTTTGTATTCTCTCTATACGCGCCATTCCGCATGATTCCGCACCGTTCCGCACTTCTTATATAAAACCTATTATTTCTGGCTGTCAACTTTATATATTTTGTGTGGTGATTTGGGTAGTGAACGAGTCAAGCCAGGTTTCCTAGCTAGTCACTCCCTCACCACGGGACGAAGTCACAGACAGTAACTATGTTGCGCAGGATGTGAAAAATAAATAAATAAATGGTTTCTTCCTTTTCTTAAAAGGCCCATTTTCAAAGTGAAGGGGAAAATAATACCTAGTCCAAATTTGCATACATTGGGAAACGGAGTTGTCTTATGGTATTAAAAGTGAATAATTTACAGAATGTAAATAACCGAATCGGAGAACACGGGCGAGTCCGTGGAGCAGACCTCTATACGTCAAATGTATTTTATCAAGCAAGGTATGCCGAATCAGACTAAATAATAGCATGTGCTGTACCCAGGGTCCTTTTGCGGCTTTTCTGATATTTGGATGTTGCCGCGAAAGAGACCCTGTGACCCACAGAGTTGAAAATCCTCACTTTTTTCCTCGCGCTGTAAGCGAGAAGAGGCCCTGGGAACGAGGTTGACAATAACAGTGTTATAAGAAACCGTTTATAAAGGTGCTCCAATTTTGAATAAGAGTATTTATAATTTGACATGTGACATCATCATTTGACCAAGGGCCAGTGTCCCCTTGGTATTTATCTGCCGCTACGAGGCACCAAAATAGCCTGCCTTGAATAGGGTTAACAGAAAAATGCTCGGAATAAATTTTAACAAATTACCAAGTGACTAAAAATCAACTCCATCCGAAAAGAAATGTACTATTATAACCAAAACATGCGTTGTCATCTAACCTTCATCTAAATACGTCTCTCTAACTTTTTGCTTGATAGTTTCAATAACTTCATTCTAACAATGCAAAAATAATTGGTATTTATCTGGGGTCTCGTTTTTATCATTACCATGATTTTCTAGCCTGGAACAGCGCTCGACTGACACATGGTTCTTATAACAGCGTTTCTTACCCTATATTAAGGCTTAAAAATACGCAACTCTTCTTACAGGATTTTTCCGTTAAAAAAAAGGAAAGCGAATGTAGAGGCTAAGCTGTCAAACTTGGAAGGAAACCCGGCTTTATATATTTTTTCTTTTAATGATAATCAGTTTTAACCTTTTTATGAATTAGCTTTTTGTATATTTTTTTGATAAACAAAAAAGTGTAAATAGGTTTAGTTATTTAGTGTTTCGCACATTTACATAATACAAAATGTATTGTTGAACACTTTAAGTGTTTGTTTTTAGAAAAATAGCTGGTTGCTAGACAGTAATTTATTGTTAACAAAGATTTAAGTGTTTAACATTACATTTTGTATTATGGAAATGTGTAGAGCACTAATTAACTAAACCTATTAATTATAATTAACCAAGCAGTCTGAACGAGGCTTAATATGCCCTTATAAGGCCTATCTACATGTTACAAAACATGAAAGTGTCTAACAACGCCTTGATTGCTGGATAAAATCATTTGCTTGTTAGTCTAATGAAAATGGAACTTGTAGAAATGAGAAAATGGTTAATTATCGCATTGGAAAACGACCACGATGGGGATCGAACCCACAATCTTCCGATTCGAAGTCGGACGCCTTATCCATTGGGCCACGCGGCCATATGATGATGTAGATGCAAGAAATTTATATTCTAAATTTTTCATCATAAATAAGGTCTCCCTCTTAACATATCTTTTACAGTAACAAACATATCTTTTCAAGATGAAATGATAAACATTTTATGAGGAATTGAGTAGACCTGATTTAGTATTTGAACACAGAAGACCAATGAAAAGAAAGGAAGTATATATAGGCTGAAATAAGGCTGAAATAAGAAACGTTAGGCACCAAAGGTAATAAAATCAAGGTTTCTTATAAAATAAAAACAAATTGTAATATTCAAACATGACCTTTAGTATCGACTGTAAGTAAGTTCAGACAATTAATTGAATGATAAACGTTTAGGTAATTTGGTCATCAATTAACATTGGTAATATTTCTTAGTTTCCTCAAAAATCACATTTTTTGTTTCTTGAAAACACAAGACTTACTTTGGTAATGATTTAAACAAAAATCATTACATGCTTAGAAATATCTATCTCCATTATGTCATTGTCCACTTTTAAACAAAATGTAGCTAGGAAACCTGGCTTTGTATTCTTTCTTTACGCGCCGTTCCGCACTTCTTAATAAAGCCTAAAAATTTGGCGAGGTCAACTTTATATATTTCTTTGCGGTGTTTTGGGTAGTGGAAAAGAGTCAGAGCCAGGTTTCCTAGCTAGCTAAACAAAATGACAATGCGGTTGCCGTAGTGATGCAAATCGTACACAAAAATAAGAAACAGCACCGCCGACATTTTGTTTATAAATGAAGAAATTTCATTTTATTTGCAATTTTTTCTACCTGATGACGATGGAAAGTCGAAACATTTAAATATTTTTTGTTATAAACATTCTTTTGTAAAATTGTATAAAAACAGGTTATTTTATTAAGTTAAAATATACATTAAGCGGTGTAAATAATATTTTCAAATAGTACTAATTAATCAAATAACAATGAAAAAGGGTTCGTTTTTTCGGGAAAACCTTTTTTCCTTCTTTTATTGCCATATACGGAAAATGTTTTGGTTGCAGTTTTTGAATTAGTTTGGTGTATTAACGCGCTCTCATTTCTTCAAAAATAATTCGAAAATGAATCCTGAAATAAACAAATGACGTCACGCGCAACCTGTCTCTGTAAGGTCTGCGAATCACTACAACTTCTTGTTTCCCTCTGGTACTTCGACTTCTTCATGCGTTGAAAGAAAACATCCCTAGTTCTTTGGATTTTCATTTATTTGACCTCCATTTTATCTAGTTCTTGCGCAATTTCAGAATATTCCTCTAATAGTTGCTTCAGTTCAGATTTTCGTTTCGCCGCTAAACTTTTCGAGGAGTCCTATAAATGAAGAAATGAATGAGGTAGGTGAAATAAAACATTATATATTATAAAATTATATTCTTTAAAAGATTTACGCCCACGATAAATCTATACAGCATAAGAATGAAACAAACCAAACTTACCAAAAGAGCTTCCGAGCTTTCTTGGTGTACATGTTCAGCTTCTAAAAAATAAAATAAAATTTACATGATCGAAAAGTACGCTGCGCGTTGGAAAAGAATGGACGATTTGTAATTATCCATCAACTACTACGATATTTGTCATGACAACCAATCCCCAAGAGTAAGAATACAATTATTAAAACTGCGTATAAATTCACTTGAGGATCGATTATCGATGTGTATTGTTACTCTTGGGGTTTGGTTGTCACGAGGACAAATATGCATGAAAAAATCAATAAAAATGGTAATCTTGGAAAAGGTGTTTTGGGTTATACAAGCAACGATACGTTGAAATGAAATGAAACTCGTTGTATAGTTAATCAGTGACCAACAGCAGGGGTCAGAATTCGATTGTATTCAGTTTGGTTGATCAGTTGTCGAAGAGGTAAAATCACTTACGTAGTTCTGACATTTATTCTCGCGAATCAGTACTTAAGTGCCTTCACAAAAGAGGAATTTACACTAAACTTACTTAATTGTTAAGGCAATTTTCACGGCTTTTGGAAATTTTGAGAGCATATATTTTTGCGAATATAGGCGAATAATGATATTAAGGTAATTTCATCGAATTACAGCTCCTATCACTTTCAAACCAAGAAAAGGTTTGTTATTCTATAAACCTAAAGAAGGAAATCAAATGAAAGCCTTATCATCATACCTGGGTCATGCCACAAAATACTTTTCTTTTCCCCGTTCTCGTCAAGGACTTCAAGATCAATAGGAGGTGCAGTGAAAACTCCTCCACTTGCTATATCCTTATCAGTTACCCCATCACTTTGTATCTTCAAAGAGGAGTTTTTACTGGTGGCATCATCGGTATTGTGTCTATCGTCGACTATCTTTATCTTTTTCTCTTTTATCATTTCTTCGATTATATTCGAAACGGAAGAGGAGGAACGAGATAAGATCAGACCACCAGAATTAGGTACTGCCATCAAATCCTCACCAAGCAGCTCTTCGTTGATGCTGATGAACTCCTCGCGGGACATAGAGAAATTGCCACTATATTCAGAGTTTGAAGAAGTTGAGGCCATCTGGTGATTCCTGTATTTTTTGTTGCGAGTAAGATTGTCCGGGGAATCAACAGTTATTGAAGGTTCCTTAAGTTTCGGTTTCTGATCGGCAGGAACGGAAACAGCCGAGCGGGAATGTTGAATGACAGGTTTATTGTTAGTAATGAGTTGATCTGTGAAAGAAGGGGATACGGGTTTCTTCTTGTTGCTCCTCAGAAATGTACGAGGTACGTACGGTGCTCTAGGGAAATAAAAAATAAAAAAGAGTGATTTCATCAACAATGCTTAGTCTACAAAACATTCCCACTCTTGCGCTGCTTCGCTTCGCTTTTTAAGCGAATTTCCGCTGCGGTGGTCTGTGCGTCTATTGCTTTCTTATATACAAGTAGACTGGAGACTAACAATGAAATCTCGGATTAGCGGGATGTTCAAAACGGTTTTTTTGTTTACAAATATTCACCAATGCGTACTCAGCCACCCAGTTTTTTGGACGTACGTACTGACAACATACTGTTTTTTCTCGTTTTTGAATGCGCGCGAATTAACAGACACTATTCCGACGATTTCAAAAGAACGGCGGAATAACAATAGTGAAAAAAAGCTCGAACTTTTCGGATGAGAAATGGTAACGTTCGGAGCGTATAAAAGGATCATGCCTGAGTAGAAACATGTAGCTTTTACAAAAGAGAAGAAGATGGACTTACTGCTTTCTTGGAAAGGAATTATTATTGAGACACTTTGTGCCGTGGAATGTGGACGAATGACGCTGATGACATGTGACAACGAGGGGGATTTTAGGCTTTCCGAATTGACTTTGATTTTTCAACAACATCCTAAATGATTCAACGTCATCCTTAAAGGAAAAATAATATTTTAAACAAATTCAATTAGGGCTCATCCAAGTATATACAAGAACCAAAAACTCCGGTCTGGTTGACTTATTGAAATTTATTGACACACACACTTAAACCAAATTTCGTTATCATATGAGGACGTCGTCACTATTGTCAGCATGTCAACAAAAGGTTGCTGACAATAGAATTACGTCATTTTTATTATCTCAGGCTCTACATAGGTAAAATACTTGAATGACACCATTTTGTTTACGATCACGTGACTGGTTGGTATTTTACTAAAAATGCTTATATTGGCTACTAACTTCAAACTTGGTATGATTGTAGATATTTACAAGAGCTATCATTTTGAAAATAAATGACGTGACCATCGTGTATTTACAGACCAGATATTGAGATTTAAGTTTGCTCTGTAATACACGCTGGTTACGTAGTATCTTTCCAAATATAGTAATGAGTTTGTATTATAATTATCTTACATTGGTCAAAGTTTCAACTCAATAGCATTATGTAGATGTTGAGATTTCTTTCTCGTTCTACCATGTAAGTAAAAATAGGTCGTTCTACGAAGGGTTAACAGATATTTACATATTTTGTTTCGTTATGGGAATAACTCACTTCTGACGTTTTTCATGAAATGCGATGTTTTTTTACAACGTGAGTTGGGAATTATGCTACCATAGAACAGTCATTAATATGATAATATATCATAGATAACGGTAACGGCATGTCAACAAAGATGATCGAAGTTTTTTGGATCACTCTATGAAAACAAGCCACGATCATGCGATTAAGATTTTCAGAAATAAATCTTAAAAATTATTTTAAATAGCTACGAATCTGGTTATCAATCATACACGAAGAAAGTAGAGAAATTTATCCATGGTGGTATATTCAAAGCAGTAAGCCCTTAGAATGGCAAGGTCGTGGGTCCGAGTCCCGCCCGATCCGTCCCGTATACCATTTTTAATTACATCCAACTTACGTTACAAATCCTTCGGTAGCACTGTCTTAATCCGTTGACATCATTATTATGTGTAGGTGAGGTTGATTTTGTTTTCTGTTGTTGTATTGAATAATTATTGGACGCTACTTTCTTGCTAAGCGACTTCTGCCCTCTGCTTGTGTTGTAAGCAGTAAGTGACGTTTGCCCTCTGTTTGTGTCATAAGCAGTCAAAGATGACCTCGAGTCTGCGTAAGGACTTCGGTGTGCTTTAGGAAGGCGCTCTCTACATGTGGAAAAATGAAACAATGATTTAGGATTAAGAAAACAATAAATTCTGAGCAATTAGGTTGTAATTATATTAGCTTAAACCACACAAGTTACAAAAACTTTAAAAAGACGTGTATTTTGCAGACTATAAAGACGTGTATTTTGCAGACTATAAAAGGTTTTATTCAAAGGTTTTTGATTACACCTTTCCCGAAACTTATTGCGCAATCGATTTTGAAGATCTTCAATTTATGACGACTCTGTTTCGATAGAAAGATTTCAAACCTCATAAAAAACAAATTCTGAAAATTTCGTTAAATTCTGACCGCTACTTCATAAGTTATCGCACTTTCGTTTTCTATCAAAAGCCTCTTAATTTCAACTTTACCATACTCAGCCTCGTTATCATGAATTATCAAGAAACCACGTTTTTTGAAAGCCTATTGTGACTGATCAAAATAGATTTTGATCTTGAAACTTTCACACTTTATTCACCTTAGTATGCATTTTCAACAAACACAAAATTTTTATCTAAATCTACATTTTGAAATTTGAATTGACGTCATAAATCGATTGCGCAATAAGTTTCGGGAAAGGTGTAGATACCATATTATTTATACTACTAATGCCACTTGCGCATCTCTTCTTGAAGATTCAACCAGCCAATAATACACACCCCACGATAAATAAATAAGCCTAAAATGAATTCTTGATATTTACCTCGATGCGTTGGGAGCTGACTTTACTGTTTCTCTCAGACATTGGCAATTCTGAAAATCATTGGGGAAAATCATTTAAAAATTGTGGACAAACTTGTATAAATAGTATTATCTTTGAAACACCCCTGATCTTGGCGTACTTGGGGCGTTTTTTATAGGTATATTTAAAGTTTCCCGACGTGTCTCTTTCCCGGAGCTGCAAAAAGGTGAACGGAAAAGATGCCCTAGAATCGAGGTTGTCTTAAACATCCAACTATATTGATGATTTGTATAGACTTGAGTATTGGATTCTTAATATTACGAATGCTTTTGATATATCGCAGGAATCAACTGTCAACTTTCTTTAGACTAGTTTACTAGTCTCTATTTTAAGTCAGTCACAAACGTCCAAACTCTCTATACGCGCAAACTGTATTTTGACACAAAGATGGAAAGTGTTGACCGGGCCGAGAATTAGCTAAAAAATAGAGCTTGCTATGTTACAGGGTCTATGTACAGGTTAGTTTATGTCAATGTTTATATACACAGTTACGGCGTTGCAGTTTATAAAATGGTACACATCCAATTCATTTATAATTTGGATGAATTTCAATCAAAGTATTAATATGAATAATCCAGTAAACGATCAGAAAGTGACACGTTGAATTGAGGATATGACATTTTTACATCTACATACTAGAGAATAAAAAAATATTCCCAGCTCTACAATAGCTCAAAAGAAAAGTTCAATAACGAATCAACATTCTATGACCCTACCTTGTCGAGACAATAGAAAGGATTGATCGTCGGTTTCATCAAAGAAATATTATGCGCTACCAAGTTTATCTATATGAAAAGAAAGAAAAGTTAAAACAGGAAGCGTTTAGAAATATTAAATTTATCCCAAAAATCCCAAATGAATGTATTAATTTGATCATGCTTTTGATGAAGAAGTGCTTTGAATTTTAAAATCTTTCCTGACTTTTTCGTAAAACAAGATATTTTTCTATTTTCTTTTCTATCGTTCAAATGGCTAATGTTTTACCTGATAAATTCAATAAAAATAAATAAATAAAAGGAAAAAAAATAACGTAAATATAGTATGTTAACTACGTAGCTGGTAAACCAGCGTCGCAAGGACGCTGAAGAGACATTGCTTGCGCCCGTCGTTAGGACGCACGCCCAAAAATAAAATTAGAGGAAAAAAGTTTGCAAAAAAATAAATCTTTTACATGAATTGAAGGATTGAAAAAAATTTGGGCCAAAAAGAATTTCTAGCTTGTTCTAGTTGCGAGATTTTACAACACGTCGTCGATATTTAAAATACAAATATCTAAAATGGATGCCTCCAGTTCTCGTTGCTTCTTCAGAAATGAAACGATCCTGAGTATTGAGAAAAATATTTACCTCTCTTAGTTTTAGAATTTGTTCTCGTTGCTTCTTCAGTAGTTTATGACGTGAGTATTGTGTGTTCCTGATTGGAATGAACTGATCCCGAGTATTGAGGCGTATACTTCCGCTAGACATTGTTGATTTCTCCTTGCAACCCTCTGTAACTTCTTCTTTCTCCTTGCAACCCTCTGTAACTTCTCCTTTTGTTTCTTTATTCAGATGAGAGTGCTTCTCATGTCACAACACTAGAGCGATTTTCTCCTTGAAACCCTCTGTAACTTCTTCTTTTGTTTCTTTATTCAGATGAGAATGCTTCTCATGTCACAACACTAGAGCGAATACTTATTTAGGTAGAATTTAAATGATGTCTAGCCTACAAAAAAAGGAATAGAGGGAGATTAACAGTCAGTCATGACGATCGCACAAAATGAAAAGAATTAGAAAACAATTGAGTATATATATAATACACCCACAATGAATTTAATACAAAGTTTAGTCTGATCCAACAGACCTTGATAAAAACACATTTGCATTAACAATCCGTTTCGCAATGAATGCAAAACAGACTACTACACAGGAAGCACGACTAGTATGTTTAGCTGTCTAGTTGTTTCTGACGCTCGCACTTCTAGCCCGATTCACACCGTGTGTACAAGACCATTCAGTTCGAATGAATTTGAAAAGGGCACCGCGGTCTATGTGAATAATCCAGTAACGACTATCGTCAGAAAGACATTGAGTTGAGAATTGCTATAATATTCTGAAATTCTGACACTCGAAAAAGAAAAGCATTTTTGATAAAGTAAAATGTGGATTTCCGCTTGTCTGATCCGAAGCAAAGTTTTTAAGGTGTTTTTGGTGTAAGGTATAAAAAAAAGATGGAGCGAGGCATGGGCAAAAATATCAGTAGTCTTATTTGCAGACCTTGATAATAAACACACTCCGTTTCGCAATGTATGCAAATCAGACTGAAGTATCAGGCACTCCAGGAAAGACTTTCCTGTCTTGTTTGTCAAGACTCTGTTCCTAGACAAAGTTGAATTCAGTTCAACTTTTCCCACGACAGGACACGAAAGTAAATCCACCTTAAAAAAGATTAAAAGTACGTAAGTACGAAACAAATAACATAAAATAATCCATGCCAGAGAAAGGAAACTGGTGAGTTTCTACTGCAACCCTAGTGCAATATCAATCCACACAAAAAACAACAATATGCTAGATTACTAAACGTGTACAAGGATACTAACCCGCAGGGGATCAAAGAAAATGCTTCACTATTAAAAAGTATGTTTGTCTTGAAAAAAATATATTCACAGTTGTGATTAGTTTTTACTAATATCAATATATATTGGAGGCTCGTATTTATATAATGTGATCAGTGCTTTCACAATGATGAGCAAATAACAAATGTATGTATATATTTCCATAAAAGAAAGAAAAAACTGACAAAAATCATTAATGATAAAATAACCATAATGATAGTCTTTTTATGGACCCATTTTTGGCTTCAAACATACAACATGAATAAAAAATGATTAAACAAAACAAAAACATGACGTACTTATTCTTTTAAAACACTTAAACACACCAGAGGCATGCCAAATATCTCTGAACAGTTTGTTGGTATGAATTAGTTATTATCATTTTGTATATATATACTAGTACGTAACACCAACCTTAAATAAATTGGAAAATAAAAAAATGAACACACCATTATATCCTGGAAATAAAGAAGTGCAACAGGACATTCAAACAAACAGCACTTTTATCCCCATTTAGGCTGAATTTTTTTTCCTCAGGTACTTTGTACTATTTTAACACCAACCATATATAAAGAATAAACATTTATGTTGCTTTCTCTTGTATCCATTATTTGCAAAAATCTTATCACAGACACGTAGATAAATTTTAACCTCAATATATATAATTCCAACAATAAATTTCTGCCTTAAAAACAAGCATTTTATGAAAATTAAACCTCAAATATATATATTTTAAGTGTGTTAAAAAGGGGAAGAAAAACATACATATGATAATTCCTTATTTATTAACAATTCATTTCTCGATTCCTCTGTCCGTTGTTGAAATATTTATCACACTTTATAGATACAATGAAAACACCCCCCAAAAAAATCTCCTGAAAAGTAACATAAGGCTCCACAACCTTTGGGGAGTGTCCTTAAATAAATTTTTTATGTATTTAGCTGTATTATAACGTGTAAAATATCAAAGGATTGAAACAAAAAACTAAACACGAAAAAAACTTTCTTCTTTTATCATTTTAAAGTTATACAGTATATATATATATATAAATTTGTTTCTCCTTTGTAAAATCTTTCTCATTCATTCATATGTCGCGCAAGGCCTGATCATTGAAATTTAAATCTTTAATGACTGACTGTAAAACACTGCTCACTAAAAAGAGCAAAAACGAAATTATATGGATAAAATATTTCCTTATCCTTTTCAATATTTAAAAAATATTTTCTCAAACCTGAAAAATCTCAATATGATAATCATATTATTTTAAATACCAGGATACAGTAATATAAACTCCATTTATACCAACAATGATATCATTTTGGACGGAGAAGAAGAAATAGATCATTAAATATTAAAACTCCTGACTAGTTCCAAGCATTTTCAAGAGTATTGTTTAACAATAATTTCTAGCAGGGGTATTTCTATATTGGAGTTTTAAAAATTTAAAACTTTTTCCTACATTCAGCAGTGCATTCTGAATTAAAAAAACAATCAAACATTACTATTATCCCTGATTTTTAAAATAAATTGGTTATTAAAAAATGAAAGTACCATATGCTTAAAATCCCTCTGATCCCACTATGTCTGACATTCAACCCACGCTGTATAATATAACGAGGCTAACAAACCATCATAAAGATCGTTAAAATTCTTGAAAAACAAATCATGAAAAATCCTTAATTTCCTCATTTTTATTAGATTTTTTTGCAACATTTAATCAATATTCGCAGCTGTTGTTTATATTTTGATGAGTTCTCTAATTTGGTTGTTTTTTACATGTTGATCAATGTAGAGCAATTTTGGACCAATTTGAATTCTAATTTTTGTGAATTAGCTTGTTTATTGCAGGAGAGACTTCCTTATCCGCCATATTTTTGTTTTCAATGAAAAATTTATTCAAATTCAAATGTATGTAAAAGAGAAAAGACTAAAAACTTAAATTTTAGTATGTCATTTATTAAGTTTGGATTATTCGTTGAATTTTACCATTTTAAAGTTAAAATGCACTTTGGAAAACACTCAGAAAACGATGAAAAACAGGGTTTAAAATTTAATTGGTGTAATGATCTTCCTTTAAAATCGTTGTTAAAACTATAATTGGGGAAGGAGAAAATAAACTGCGCATATGATTTTATTTTCATTCATTAGTAAACGCTCGCCCCCCAATGTCCATAACGTTTTGCCCGGTGAACCATACCACCAAAAGCTTTCTCAATCATTTGTGTTTCCAAATTGTTATATTTCTTTTATTATTGATTGATTGTTTCACGACTTTCCAAAAATAAAAATTTTAAGTTAATTTTATTCCATTGAATGATATTTTTACTTTTGTTTAATTAATTACCCTCCCAGACCCCCCCCCCGAGAGTCTTGGTAACAATGAAAACTGTACCATTATATATCTGATTGGTTTAGAAATATCAACTGTGAACATTGTTATTATCAACGGCCATCTTGAGATTAAGTTGATTTCACCATGCTATCTTTCCTCTTTGAATAAAACATTGCATGGATACCCAGGCTAAGTGAAATTGTAAGATTAATTTTGAAAGCACAATACAGTATTACCACAGAGTGGACAAGAATCAATGATTTCTGTTAACCCACAAAAAATATTTAAGAAAAATATACAGTATATATATAGTAAAAAAATAGTGTTTGTTTAAATTGATAGGTCTTACAAATGTGTAGGTTACATCAGAAAATCGAGAACATTATAAATATTTTTTAAACTTGCAAATCCTATAAAGTTATCCAATTATTTTAAAAAGTTGTAAATACTGTCTGAATAGTTTTCAACCCTGCTGATATATCAGACATCCCGGTGTTTTTTCAGGCGGTGGCTGGTGCAATCTAGTATTTAATTAAAAACAACAACAATATTTGCTGGGAAAGGTGTGCACATGCCAGTGCACAAAATATTAAAAACAAGATCAACAAGGTCCGGTGTGATATTTTAAAAACAGTCCACAAAAATCTTACACATTCTTTTTATGACAGTAAACAGATGAATTTTATATCGCGCTGCAATCTTGGATTTTAACAGTGAAAAGGGATCTATAAAGATTCAGTTGATGTCAGGGGCGGATCTAGGGGTAAGCTTTGAAAGCGCGGGCTGCCCCAAAATGTAGTGTCAAATGGCCTGGCCTGTTATATAATATTTGGACAATAAGTGACGATCGCACGCTTTACGCGCGTTCATCAGCGGTTGCGCTTGTCAGTTGGAATAGAATATGGAGAAAATCTAATCGCTATAAAAGCTCTGAAGAAAGCTGAAAGTGAACAGAATTTCTCCCGTAGAAGCACTTAAAAATATACAAAGAAAATCTTATAGCTGTAAAGCTGAAAGCGCACATACATACAGAGAAAATCTTAACTTTGGGGCAGCTGGGGCAGCTGAAAGCTCAAATTGAAAGCTGAAAGTGCATAGATTTTCTCTGTAGAAACGTTTCTGCACGGCAGTGTTTCTGTGTTTAAAGCTAAAATATCGTGAGATATCTGATGTATATATAATCTGCGGAGGAGAATCTTTTTAACTATCATTGTAGAAAGTGAAACCAATGCATTGAATCATTAGGACAAAAAAAAACACTACACATGTATTTCGAATTGAACTGTATGTAAACAAACAATACAGCTTATACATAGCTAGTGAACACATTATAATATAGGAGGAGGCAGGAAAAAGACTGTGAGTAAACGATATTTTCTGTATCCATGAGCCATACTTTTTCTTTCCACCCTTCTTTTATACAGTAGTATAGAATTAAAAAGAGATTTAATAATGTTTATCTTTTTAAAAATATATAGCTGACCTGGAAATTTTAAACAGCGCAAAAAGACAACATCGAGATGATGGAAAGGGTCAGACCATTGAGATATTATGAATAGAGGTAGATCTAGAGGTAGGTATTTTTTTATATGACCGCGTCTATTCAAAATCCTTTTGTCAGTAGTTAATTATAGGTCATAAAAAATATCACGCTCGTCCTAAAGTAAGGTCTGTTTTACATTTCAAATTCTGGAAAGGGTCTTACTTTTTTTGAAAAGTCATCAATTGTAATGAGCCCAAGCTTAATTTGAAATCTTGAATTTTTCAGCTATAATTAAGCTATATATATGTTATTTATTACATGGATTTGAAATAAACAAAAATATGAATCTAAGTAGGGAGTAATTTAAAAAAGCCTTTTTAATGAAAACTTTAAACATGTAATATCTTCCAAAAAATACATCCCTCTTTGATCCTTTTCATATAGGTTACTCTTAGCTTAAAAGTCGTTCCAAAAAGGGGTATAGTTTACCCATTGATAGAGGATTTCCTGTTTTATATCCCTCTAAAGTTTGCAAAATTATGCGTATAATTTTGTTGTTTTCAATAGAAGTCCGTCAAGTGTGATCAATTATGTTGATAATAATCAATGATAACAATTGATTTTGCAGCTAGAGTTACAGTACAGCTCCCCTGAGAGTTGAATGCATGTCTGGGACAAGTGTTATTTCAGTGTTATTGATTTTCCTTTTATTTATGTTTTTTATCGCGTTACCCCCTCCCCCTAATTGGCCATTGGCTATAAAGAGCAAAGAGGTGGGGAGTGTACGATATCTGCTATTAGGGGCCTTCGACAAACGATTTTCCTTTTTTTAACGGCCGATGGCCAATTAGGGGGGGCTGGGGTAAGGGTATAGCCGATAAAAAAACATAAAGAAAAGAAAAATCTCGCAAGCAATGTCAGCCGCTTTCCCTCATCGCGATGTTGTCTTTTTGCACTGTTTATTTACAATTCATAAAATTAAAGCCGTTTCTTGGTGTCATCTGCGCATGCGTTATGAGCAAAATTGACTGGGTGCCGTGCACGCGGTAGGCATGGCGGCAAAAAATATTGTATTTGTTAGAAAAATAAAATACGTAACAGATTATATCTTCCAAGATGGCGGGTAAAGTAGCGAAAAAAAGCCGTTGATGAAAGTAGGCTGCGTACTTCTAT
>JAYRBV010023243.1:0-11000 GCA_036023255.1 Mitrocomella polydiademata
CTATCTTTGTTTGTACGCATTAATGGTAGCCGAGCTGTGGGAGAAATAATTTCAACATTTTCAAAAAAAAAAGAAAAAAGTGAATTTTCTTTTATTTTTCGAAATTTTTTTTCTCCAATAATCTTTTTTTTTTCTTTTCTGGAAAAGCATGCCCGAAGGGCGCGCGTCCTATCGACGGGCGAAAGCAGTGTCTTTTCAGCGTCCTTGCGACGCTGGTTTACCAGCTAGTAATATATAATTTTACTAATTTTTTGATCAAATTTATAACAAAGAATAAGATAACTTCTAAATGAACTTTTTTTAGGCTGTATTGGGTTACAAAGCAATTAAGAAGGTTGTTACAACCTTCTTAATTGCTTAAATTCTTAAAGAAATTTTCTTGTATTGCACAGGTTCAGTTCTCAATGTTCGTCATCAGTATGTGACGTCAATGAAAATAATTTCAAGATCAACAGAGTAATATACAGAAATAGTTTCAAAACAGCACATTCCGACTTTCTATGAACATTCAGTAGAGATACCATGAAATAATCAGAGGCGGAGCTATAAGTGACGTAAGACACGTGGAGAAGTGTGAAATATAATAAAAGATCGCTAAGCATTGGAAAATGGTGATAGATAATGACATTTTGCTCTTCTCCGCACATCTTACATCAGTTCTAAAACCACCTCAGTAATAACACCGTTAATAACTTTACGTATTGCAAAATTAAACATATGCAAACTAATTCCACTAAGTAAGAACTTGTTAAGAACGGCTTAGTGTCACGTTGAACACTTCCGTGACATGAGAAAGTACATCAACGAGAACAGAGAATTTCACAACAAACAACAATTCTCAAACCAGGTTTTGCACCTGTAGACGAGATATTCGATACGAGAAACGGGTATTTGCCTGTAAATGAACTACACCAGTCTACACTCACTTAAACCGGTACATTTGTTTGATTTTGACGAAGAATTAATCGGAATTGACCAAATAAGAAACCCAGGTGTCTATTAAAGCGTTACAGATTATTTTCCACGGCGGTACAAGAATATTTTTTTGCAGCTTAAATACTCCCGAGACCTTTCGAGTGGACTTATAATAAAAACACTTATTAACAGCAATAACTGAATGTCACGTGACGATAGAAGTTTTGCGAATTGCACGGTCGGTTGATGCTCTCATGGCAAGAAGTTTGACATGAAAATGATATAATCTAGAGAAGGTGTATTTTGCAAAGCGTCCCTGAAACAATAATTTAAGTTATCATACATCTTTTAACGATTCCCGATTCCCGAAAATCTTTCGGGGTGATGAAATATATTTGTTATATGAAAGTGACACGAGTCCTACTCTGAACAGCTACCGGTCCATGGAGAACCTCTTTAACGACTGATCAACTAAGCTCAGTTGATAGAGCAGTAGCCCTATAAAATGACTAGGTCGTGGGTTCAAATCCCCCCCGATCCGTATAGATTTTCCTACAGATCGGGTCACTGATCAATTCTACACAACTAGCGTAATTTTAATCCAAATTACAATTAGGGTCTCGTATCACTTTCATTGTATCGTTGCTCGTACGTAGTTCGTACGTATAGCCCATTTCCCAGTGACCGTAGTACAGTTGATGAACTTTTAACATAGTCAAAACCTGAACTCACTTCAAGTTCTGGACCGATATTTGTTATATAAAATTAAAAAGAATTTCAATATCATCTCTCATTTGAATTCTTAATTTCATGCTGGGCTATGCTAAAAATGAAAAATTCTGTGTCAATGTCGGATATATTTACATTTTTTCGTTACAGTACTACGTGCAATAAAATAAATTTCTTAATGACATTGAATCGTAGTTAAAACCCAGTTTAAATACACAAAAATTGTGGATGTAATTATATACTATTTCAATATAAATTGATAAATATATAATACTGTAGCAGGGCGTATCAGAAAACCCATCAGGAACGTGTGCGATTCAAAAAATTGGAAATGTAAAACCAAAGCCTTTACGAATGCGTTTATGCTTTCAATCGTAGTTTGAATTCTTAAAGTTTTTCATGTGAATAAATATATAATTATTATTTATTGTCGGTTAGCATGATATAATCTACCATATCCAACAAATCCTTCAATACCTAAAAATTCGCAAAAAAGTATGGCTCTGTAAAAAACCACTCATGGTTTAGGCAATTGAGGTGCAGTGTTAGTTTATGGCATTCCATTTTTCAACAAAGGGTTCTAAATTTTCTAATACACACTGCATCAATGATATAGCAATCGTCGCATATATATAAAAGTATATTTATTCATCACACGCAAAAATATAACAATAAATGATAAGCAGACTAATGAGATGAGAAAAATGAGAAAAATGAGAAATTCATGTTTTTAAGATAAGATGTTCTACTAAGAAATTAAAGGGGAATTTATTCATAAAAATAAGGCTCGCCGTAAAAAAGTATTCAATGTTTTCCTACATGCCTGTTGATTGATATGTATTTATATATGAATTATATATATTAAAAAAATAAAGCGATTTCTTAAGCTTGATTGGAAACTTGATGAAATAGTTGTATGCAATACATAGCCAAACGTTGCCGGTGTGATATTCAAGACAAATAAATTTTTGATGCAGACGTTGATTTTCAGATTTTTCGCGGAGATTCAATTTTGCGGAACACCCCTAAATCCATGAAATCCGCGAAATTTAATCCTCGCGAATACAAAAAAACAACAAACCTTCCTATCCAAGGAAATATTTTTTTGAGATACCTGTACATAACGTTTTGCAGCAGTTTATAAAAACTAATCCTTTTTAGAATTTTTATTTATTTTTAAGTTAAAGAAATTCATATTAGAATCTTTATTATTATTCAAAATTGTTCATTTTTGAAGTCTGATTATAAATTTCATCTCGCCACATCATCGAATAAACGGATTATCACTGACGGAGAGAGTTCCATAACTCTTTCATTTTTTTGCAAAATTGCATTAAAACCTACCAAACTGTAAAGCCGTGAAATACTTAAAAAGACTTCGACAAAGAAGTTGGATATAGGTCAAATTTGAAATATATTTAAAATATTTAGAGGGTATCTAAGTTTCAATTCATGTTCACTTGTCAAAAGCTCATAAAATAGACTGGAAAAACGAGACACTTGATTTCATCAAGTGCCTCGATTTTACAAACACATTTAAGAGACTCTTTTATAAAATAAACGACTGATCATGAATTAAACGCGAACTATTTGTTTACTATAAACCATTGGAAGGTTGCAAATCGCGACGAAATGCATGTTAATTTGCCTCCTCTGGTTCAATATGAAGAACATTGCGTTCGTCCTGGTCTTCTCCTAACACTTCTTCATCATCTTCCTCTTGATCTTCATTATCTTCACATTCGTTATCAAGTTCCATTGTATCGGGTGAGATGAATTGTGAGAAGAGAAGAACCTGTCCGTCGTCTTCACCGCCTACTGAGGATTTAGGTGAAGTAACATCAACGAAATTGTTGTTCCTGATCTGGTCCATAAAACATTGGATCGCTTTGAGTTCTCCACGGAATTCCGACAAACTGTCCTGTATGTGTTTGAGGTGAGATAGAGTTTCCGTATGACACAACGCATTCTTTTCCATGATATCTTGCACATTGACAAACGGATAACGAACGTTCTTAAATATCTTGATAGCTGTGAAAAGCTTCACTCTCAGGACGAAGCGAATGGCTTCTTTATACTGCCTGTTTAATATGTTGGACAGCGGGATGTCCGCACTGCTCTTCTTGCGGGATATTGAACTTAACTTCCGGGATTTGCTAGCAACCGAGAATAATCTTTCGGTTATGTCTAACGAAGCTCCGGTTGATCCATTGCTTATATTGCTTTGTCTCCTCTTGGTGATTGATTTGAAAGGGTTTTTAATGATTTTCTTATTTTTATTATTAAGTTCATCATTGATGGCTTTCTTATATTTGTTTGGTATAATGTCCGTATTCAGGATGTTACGGACACCGGGCAAACAATCGTAGTAACTTGGGGTGTTCCCGCGACCTCCTAAAAGCTGTGGGAAAAAGTAGTGCCAGGTTCCCTGGTTTTGATACCTTTTAGCACTGACTGCGTGATTTCTCCAACAGGTTTGAATTACAATAGCCGCCGGATTCCGGACTTTAATGTACCGCCTCTGTTTCTTTTGCTTGGCAACTTGAAGTGCAAACCCGGAACCAAGAATTCCTGCCGGTAGGGCGAAAAATGCACATCCGACCAGAGCAAAAACACCGGTAATAAGTTTGCCGGCCCATGTTTCGGGACTTATGTCTCCATACCCTACGGAAGTCACGGTTATCATAGCCCAATAAAGTCCATTAGCCATATTATCTATAGTGCTCGCTTCAGCCCCAACTTTCTCGATAACATAGATAAGGTATGTCCCTCCAAACAATATGATAAAACCAACAAAATAGCAAGTGACTAGTTCTTTTCTATGTTTGTAAACTACTCTACCCATCGTACGAAGATCACCTCTTTGCCGATCCAGACGCAAAATACGGAAAATTTGTAAAAACCGGGTAATACGTAGAATCGTGAAGTATGCAGTCTTTACGCTAAGTATAGCAGTGGTTAGCGTTGAAATGATCACAAATGCATCGATCATCATGTAAAGTGTCTTCATGAAGCGCAGTCTGCCAAACAACCCTTTATATTTCCCCAAGAAGCTGCACGACCACACGCGGCAAAAATATTCCACTGTGAACCATGATAACAAGGCGAGTTCATAATAAAGAATAAGATTTATGAGAAACTCGTCGTTCTCGTACGATTCAATGGTCGAAAAGATACTGGTGATAATGCTACCCACAATCAAAACCAGATTAATAATATGGTAGACGATAGCAAATTTGTTTTCTGGCCTTTCAAGAAAATAATAGACTGCTTTCCGGTATCTCTCGTACCGCTGGCGGCCACTTTCCGGTTGAATTAGCAGATCCGGTACTCCAGCAAACGTTGAATTCTTCCGGGAAGTTGACAACGGAATCGTCTCCGTCATATCTAGCCTTCAAATGAGTGCCCGATTTTACATTTCTTCTCTTTTCATCATTGTTTTCATTTTTCATTTATTTTTTACCTGAAACTGGACAAATAATACATTCATTGGACCCTCAATATATGTACCTCACCCCCTGACGATAGTTCTAATTTTGAGCTGTAAGGTACTACAGTCTTAGCATGTGACAAAAGCTAGAAATTGACGATCTCTTTTTCTCTTGGGATAATTTTGTTTCCAGTTTGAGAAGGTGTTAACATAAATCATCAGGGCCGTAGGAAGTGGGGTTTTAGGCCCCAAATAATTTTTCAACAAGTAATGTTTTCTTAAAGATTCAATATAAAATCTATGATATGAATACTACCCTTTTTTAGACGTTGTTTTTTAGTTCTATTAAAAAATAATCAACATAGAGTCAACTATTGTGTTCTGTTTTTTCTAGTTTGTATTTTTTTGAAACATTATTATATCCCATGAAATGAAATTTATCGTTTTTTATTGGTGTTTTTGTTGACGAATTTTTACCTCGAAATCACAATCATTAGGCAGCTAGGTTAGGAGCTAAGCAGGAGGTACTCACTCTTATTTTACCAACATTTGACATATTGGTGATTACAAAGGGAGTCAGTTTTATTAAACAGTTTTAAAATTAATAAGAGAGTTTTCACTGTTGCAAATTATAGCCCTGAAGTTTGTTTACAAAGTTGTTTGTAGATCCATGATGAAACCAATTTAGATTTATCGTTCTTTAGAAAGTTAGAAGTAGGATCAATTGTTTGTTTGTAAACCCAATCCAATCACTATAACACTTCAGCAAAGGGGTGCGTGGTACAGTGGTAGCGCGTTGAGCTTAGAACCCAAGGGTCCCGGTTTGGAACCCCACCAGAATCCAAAAAAATGGATTGTGTGTCTGGCTTCATAGAATTTGGTATAAGATCGGAAATGGAAACCGCGCGTCCCGCTCGCCACAATGACAACCGCCGATCCACGTAGCGTGGCGGTGTGGCATTCACAAATGGTTGTCAACAAAATTGGGGCTTCACACCTTCCTAGGTGCATTCAGGTGGTCCCAATAAAAAAAATAAAAAAAGCTTGACCCGACAATATAGCTTGTCCAAAATTTTAGAAAAAAATTACCATTAGCCAATCCATCACCGAAACTTTCAAAAAACACATTTCGCCAGGTTTTTTCATATAAAAACAACACCTTGTTATTAGCCTTGTTTGAAGAAATTCTCAGAAATATTATATTAGCTCAGCTTCAATCCCAACTACTGCAGGGTGTCCAATCAATAACTTATTACCTTGTTAACGTTTACATAGTGATATAAGAACTAAGTTTTGTCATAACTGAAGGTAATATTCAACTTCCATGTTTTATGTCATAATATCATATCTCCGAACCACTTTTTAAACATCCTTGCGAAACTCTACCAACCACCACCAAACCACTTTAAGCCTTAAAACATACCATATCACACTATTTTTTGCAAAAAAAAAATTATTTTTATTTTTACTTATTACTTTTTTTCTTGAACATATTTATTTTTAAGCCTAAACTTTTTTTTCTTCAGGGGTTTATAGAATGGAATGTACACTTAAATATTATGATCTAGGCTTGATGTCAGAAAGTTGGTGACATAGTTACCTAGCGAAACTGTTTTTTTAAATACACAACATACTAATTCTAGCCCTGTGACGTTTCCATTCAATGTTTTAACTCTCTCCGCTCTCCGCTCTCCGAAACTCACGGAGAAAAATTGGCAAATATACAACCATCATTACCATATCTACATTTGCTCGGTTAGTTGTGTTAACGTATAGAACATTTTGGTAGATTAGTTCAGCTTGGTGTCCCGCCACCTAAACAATAAGCCAGGCAAATACAATTTATACAAAATATTTTACTCTATCCCAACAAAAGTCAAAGTACACTAGTAGCAACTTCTTTTTTTGACTTGATGTGTGATGTGGAACCACTTTTCAAAAATGCTACATCACATATTTCTTTGGGCATATATGTTTACCTGAAATGTGTAAAAAATACAGCCGTGACCTTTAGAACCCAAGAACTTTAACGACTTTTCCAAACGGATTATCGAAAAATCCATAAAAATCCATTTTAACACAAACTATTTTCCTCATCTCATATGACATATGATAACTAGAAAGTGTTCACGAAATCTTTCTGATGCCTGTGTATAAATTGTACAACTCACCCTAAACACCTGTTAATCCTCTGTACGTCTACGTCTACTTTATCACAACAATGTAGTAAATTCACTTTAATGTTTTCATATCAGACCTCTTGACCATATATGAATTTTTCCTTTATCTCACTTTATATTCAAGCCGTGTTAATCAGTCATGAACCCTCTGTATATCAAACTGAAAGATCTACAATAGACCTTTCCCGAAATACCGTTTTTATACACAGATTCCTATTATCTCCTATTATCTCGGTTTCAAAAAATATTTACATGTGCTGCTATTGTCACAAGAGTGGTTGAACCTCTTTCTCTTACACATTGATGAAATTTGTTACTCCCATGAGTATCAATTACATTAATACGAGGCTATAATAGTTCTACATATAAACGGTATTTCGGAAAGGTTCTATTTCAATAAAACGTCAAGAGAAAAAAACCTCATCATGTTTTGCTGCCACGGGGGTGTCTAAGTTTCAATTCATGTTCACTTGTCAAAACTTCATAAAATATACTGGAAGAACGAAGCATTTGATGAAATTTTCCTCACTTTTACAAACACATTTAAGAGACTTTTCTATAAAAAGAACAACTGATCATGAATTGAAACCCAAACAACATGCACGCAGGCGTACACCTTCATACACAACCACATCTGCTGATACGCGTACATCACGACACTTCAATTTATACGTTTCTCGTGTGTGTGTAGAGAGAAAGGACGAACGAAGTCATGTATACGTCAAGTCTCCTGGCTGACGTTAACCAAATGACATCATTTCCAGTGGCTTATCTATGCGTCTACCGAGGTGCGCAATAAACAATTAAAAAGGTCGTTAAACTATTGAAAACACTCTCCCTCTCATGTGTTCTAAATACGACACTGATTTGCCAGCTGTTGCCATCAATTCGCATATTTGGTCTATTCCGCACCCCTATGGTAAGTCCCGTGTCATCTGGTCATCTTACCGATTTAGAGAATACTTTAATGACCATATCACCAAAATGCAAAAGAAAAGACCGTTTTTTTTTATGTTCTTGCACATTCTTTTGGAAGATTAGCCTACTGGTATTTATTTTTGATAAATGGTAAATCTTCCACGCTAACCTTGTACATGGGACATGCTCAAAGAAGTATAATCTTTTGTTTGACTCTATAAATGAGCAACTTGAATCTAAAATAATAGTATTACAGATTAGCTATAAGTATGATAGTAAATCAAAAAGTAATGGTCCCATATGCCACATTACTTTGAGGTACATACAGATAATAAAAATTAAGACTAGCTGGTAAATGAGCGTCGCAAGGGTGCCGAATAGACTTCCCTTACGCAGAAAACTTTATTCTCTGCACCTTTTGAGATAAGTATAATCTTGACCCATTTCCAATATCCCTTCCAATGTGTTTTAAACGCTCGTTTTTGTTATCTGCAGAAAATTTTGTATACCTCGATAATAAAGCATAAATTAACCGTCACACAAGAAAGTCATTAAAAAATTAATTGGTGGTTTCGTGGTAATATTTTTATGAGCAACTTGACGGTTGGTTTTAAAAGCCCTTTCAATATTTTAACTATATTTCAAAAGAAACTGTTCCTGTCCCAATAGCCTCTTTTCTGAACTCAGGAGTTCAAGAGGGCGCAGAACCGCGAGACATGTTTTGGCCTATTTAGGCCTCATCAGTCGGGTACACTGCTTAGAAAATCACAAAGTGCAATGTGAATTTCTGCCGTCATTGGAAGAGTTTAACTATAAGACAGGAGGGAATTTCCCCGCAAGCAGGAAAAGACACAGAACAGCAAAGCTCCATAGAGCTTCAAAGTTCTTCCTCTCGACAACACCTGAGAGTTGAACCAAACCCTATTTCAAAAGAAACTGTTATAGGACCTCAAAAATTTCATTTTAATTTACAAGACTGTTAATAAACTGTAGGTAGAAAAACATTTTAAAATAAAATTTCATTTTTCCAAAAAAAAAAGGTTTTCGTTCCGAAGGATTAGATTTTTCACGTGGAAATTTGTTTTCCGACAACCTTTTTCAACTTGTTGTTTTCTCAAGAGTTCAAGAGGGTGCAAGACAGACATCTTTGAGCCTTATTCGGCCTCGCCAGTCGGGCGAGAGACTATGTTGAAAATCTCATCTCAATACGAACCTGTGTGAAATTCTACCGCTTACCGTATACACTTTGGAGCCTGAAAGTTCTTCATTTCAGACAGAGGGGAGGAGCCTCAACAAATCCCGAGAGTTAAATCAATAAAACAACTGTCATACATGTTTTTGAACTCTTGAATTGAGCTTTTTTCCACCTCCGAATATTTATGCCCTGATTATAACCAATGATGCATTTCAAACCGTGACCAACTCGACCAACTGTCGAAGCCTTACACGCACGAAAGTAGCAAATACCTTACCTATTAGCAAGCAACATAATTTTTTCTTTGAAACAGAGACCGCAATTTAAGCCATTTAAAACATATCATACGATTCTCAATGCGAAGCTTTAAAAATCATACGATTCTCAATGCGAAGCTTGAACTTAAAGAAACTGATTTATAAGAAACTTAGAATTAATTAAAACTTTTTTATAAAAGTATCTTGAATTAAAGAAAGTTTTTGTACAATCTGTAAATTAAATGCAATTTCCACACTAGCGTATAACCAGGCATTTTGAGGCCCAGGAAATTGGATTATATTTTTATATATTTATATATTTTGAAAATGATACTATAAATAACAGAAACTCGTAGAATAATTTTTGGATGAAGCCTTCCCAATAACTTCGTATTTTGAAGATAAATAAGTATTGTCTAATAATGATTGAAATAAATAAACTTATTAAATATTATTATATGCTATTTATTTTATATAGCATTCAATGATTTCTTGCAAATATCATTGAAAAGTTTAGGTTTCTGATGTATTCTTAGGAAATTATTTTACGTTTTAGGTCACAAACCACCATTGTGTCACAATTTGTAGCATCCGACTAAGAATCTTGTAGACAACGGAGTCTGCTAAATGACGTGCCCAACGTGCCCTGCGTGCCCTACGTGCCCAACGTGCCTGACGTGCCCAACGTTCCCTACGTGCCCAACATGCCCAACGTGCCCAACGTGCCCAACGTGCCCTACGTGCCCTGCGTGCCCTACGTGCCTTACGTACCATACGTGCCCTAATTATACGTGCCATGAATAAATTAAAGACCAGCTTAGTCTTGGGCACGTCATTTAGCAGACTCTAGACAACGATACTGTCTTTTATTTCGTGTCCAATTTTATCAGAATATCGCGATTCATCTGATCGTTCTTACACTTTAAATTTTCCTGTGCGGAGAATATTTTATGACCAAACTTTATTGTAAACTACATAATTCCCCGAGATGTGTGTTAATGTTTCTCTTTTTTAAAGAAGGAATGAATTACCTATTACCATATGATTTTTTTTAATGGTTGCATACATTTTCTGTAAACATCTAGAAAACAGAGACATGTCGATAATTTGTACAGATACCGGTTTAGTGTGGGTAGCTCTTGTATCTGAACTTTTTACCAAAATTTTATCTTTTTGGAATCCATGGAAAGATAAAAGGCAAAATTATAAATTTATTAAAGAAAAAATCAAACCTTTAACTTTAAAAATTCGCCTAGTAATCAGTAAGTACTTAATTAAGCAAGTTCACTTTATATATATTTATTAATTTGAATAAAAACACAACTTTTTTTAATGCGAACATGTTTCGACATTCAAATGTCTTCTTCAGCGAGATG
>JAYRBV010023254.1:0-10996 GCA_036023255.1 Mitrocomella polydiademata
ATGTCTCGTTTTTCAGACATTTTTAAGAGAGTTTTGACCAGTGATAACCTTTTGCCCGATAGACAACCTCTAAGGATCATTTGATGATGTTACGTCAATAAATTAGCTTGTGTCAGATGATCCACTCGATCCGTTCGGCTAAAAAAAAGTAAAGCAACATGTCAAATATTCCGTTAAAATTGGTAACACCTTTATTTCAGTCGATATTCAAGCAAAGATATTTCTCATACTTTTCTCAATTTTTTTTTTTTACTATTGATATTAATCTTTAAATCAAAAACATGCCAATTGTTTAAATTAATTAACAAAAAAAGAAAATCGGTAAGACGAGAGAGGGTTAATAATTAAAATTAAATTAATTAGAATTTTGCTCCTTATATAAAGTTCTATAAATCTACAGCAATTACGAGAAGAATTTTTTATTCGAAAAATAACAAAAGATAAGATTATTACCTTGCAAGTCGCATTACAATCTCCACAATAATTTGGCACACAAACTGTACCATAAGGACACCTGGCAGAATCACAAGGATTCACGACACATTGGACCACATTTTTGCATGCTAGAATAGTAAAAACAAACAATATATAACATCTCAAATAACCATCCAAATTATAGCAATAAAATGCTGCAAGTTCTTCAATGTGCAGGAGTTAAAAAACATTACTATCTAGTTTTTCTTTTAAATAATTACCTTGTTAACTGCTATGAACAAATTTTATATATTGTGCTACGATGTGATATTGTAACACATCAAGCCTAATGTAGTCTTACAAAGACGTAACTTACGTTTACACGTAGCAGTACAGGGATCACAAATGTTCGGTGTACAGACTTCAGTAGATCCACATGTTTTGAATTGACATGGATCAACAAGGCACGCAATTGGTGGCATGGTACACAACCCTATTTAGAAAAATAAACATTTATTAAAGAAAAATAATTGCCCGTGCATTGGAAAGTAAAACTACAAGTATGCAAAATAATAGAGAAATTAAATTTATAATTCGATTATACCTTTGAATTGAGGTTTTGCATCAATGAAGGCAATCACCAACACAAATAAAGCAATGAGTACTGTTGCTCTGCTGTAGCTTGTCATCTTCTCTTGAAAATTTGAATTTTCTTTCAACAATCTTTTCAATGTTTAATGTTGGTTCGACGATTTTATGATATTTCTTTTCAAAGTGACCATGTTTTATAGCTTTATTCATTTTGATAGTAAGCAATTATGAAATTTCATTGTAAGCAAAATCCGATTTGGTTTCACCACTATTTTCTCCTTAGTCATGGTTCTATTCATGATTATTGTTACCTATCTTTGTTCAATAAACCACAAAAAATTTAATTTTTGAAATATGTTATTTTCAAAAAGGACGGAAAAGCTTGAAATATGTTGAAACATTGTTATGAGTTTTTCGTCGAAATAAATAATAAAACTTTTCCATGTTGTTGACAAGTATAAATAAGGTCTTAGGAAAATTTAGCTGAAAAACTGATTTCAAAAAAGATGATTTCCTTCAAGAGTTCAAGCATGAAACATAAAGTAAAACACTGTATTAAGACTATATGTTTTTGCAATAGAGATGGACACAGGAAATAAATTGCAATTCATTTCAGGTTATCTTGTCGAATATACCACTTACAATGATGTAGAGACATATAAGCGAATAAATAACCTTAAGGGGAATTGCAAATTGTTGGATACCCACTCGGGACTATCAATGAATACACAGTTTCAAAGTGTCAAGTACGCATGTGTTCTGAACGGTTTCGGATGCTACTCGAGCAACTGTAAAAGGGAAACGAACGAACGAACCAAACGGTTCTAGCAAAAACAAGCAAACCAAAGAAACCATCTCAGTGTAAGAACGTTTGTGCAAACTTTTTCCTATCACAGTTGCTCGAATAACTTTTGCAACCCGAGACGTCGAAACCATGAAATGGTAACTACTTCAGATTTCTCTCTTAAAAAGAAAGTTTCATTTTTAACGACTTGACTTTTCTCATTTGCTAATTAAATCATTATTTTCTTCTTTAGTTTTTGCTTACTTGACGACATATAAGGACTATAACTGCAATACATCTTTTGAACGCAAAATTCTACCATTATGAATGTTACACTAGACTCGATTCATTGTTTCCTCTTTTAGCTATGCAAGATTAACTTTATTTATTCATCGGAGAAATGGGCTGCTCTTTTAATGTTTGTATCGAAATTTTAATTTTTTGTTAATAGCGTGGATAGTTTTCCCAAGGTGGTATCTGACCTCATTACTTCAAAGGTCGGTTTTGGTGTAACATTTTTGACATTTTTTCTAGTATTGAAACGGTATATTGTAAGAATTAAATGTTTGTAACTTCGTTTTTCAAAAACTTTCAGTAGAGTTAGAACTAACACATTCTAGATGTTTCTTGTTGTTTTATAGCATTTAGTTTGTGTAAGGATTCAATTATAAACTTTTTTGCATTATCATAATTCTGTTTATCGCATCAATTTGGTTTCAGCAAAGTTTACACAATTCATATTCTACCCACCACCCACCTACAAACTCATTACACGCGGAATAATTAATAAGTTAATTACGAGTCTAGACGTCACTAATTTTAGAATGATAAAAAAAACAGCTATGTGGTAATAGCAGTTTTTTAAAACATTTTTTATCTGATTATTGAAGAATGATTTTGGCAGTTCACTTTTTACGGTTCGTACGTAACCGGTCAACTTTAATTTGAACTCGAACTGTTTTTAAATTTAATGCTACTGTCATTCCCGCATAATATTTCAAGTTCATGTTTAACTCAGCAGTTGTAACCGCGTGATCGATTAATGAGTGATTTCGAGAAAACACTCTAATTTTAAAGATCCCGAATCTGAAAATTTGAGCTGATTGCACCAACCAATATACAGAGTGTATCAATTCACTGTTTCGAGTACTTAATAATATAACTTCTTTGTTTTTATTTGAAAGTTGAAAAATGAAAAAAAGCTGAAATGGCGCTTAAGAAAATAAAAATTAATTTGCACTCTATAGAGGGCTCTTTTAAAAAAATAACTATCAATCATATGTTATTCTAACCGATATGTTTCTAATATAAGACTCGCTTGGATAGGTATCGTTAAACCCGCATGACATTCTAATTTGGTTTTTTAGTAAACTCTTTTTAAAAACCTAACTTTCTTTAATATTCTCACTTAAGTTTTTAAATTGTATTTAACATTATTACCCGAGTAGAAGGGCCGAATACGATACAAACAAATTAAGAGCAATTGATTGGTTTCTTCGCGTTCGAATTGACGTCACAGCGGTCTGTATTTTCCAGTACAGCCCGCCAGATCGTCATGGTGACAACGTTGGAAGTGTCTCTTTGAAAAAAACGCAAACAAAAACCAAAAAACAAAAACATAAGCGAATAAGCTGTAACGCCGATCAAGTGAATACTGTGGTGAAAAAATGTCTGAGAACCAAATGGAAACTACTTTTGATTTTGGAATTAATATTGAATTGGACGAAGAAACACCTATTTCAAAACCAAATACTATATCGAATGCAATACTTGACGTCAGATAATATTCTCCGGTATTTCCCTCCTAAACAGTTAGTATAGGCTTATGCTTGACGACTCAAATTACAAACAAATTGTTAATTCACTATAATACAAGTTTATTTTATTTTAAAAACTTTGCAATTATCTGAAAAGCACACTTGGAGAATTTGTCTGTGTCAATAAATTTGGACATTTTTTAAAACTTTTTGTTACCTTAAGGGAAGAAACTTTCGCGGGAAGAAAATAAAAACCATTTCGCGAAATTTATAACAATGGCCTATTGTTTTAAACAATAGAAAATAAGAAAAACGCGAAATTAAATTTCCGCGAAAATTTCTTCCCTTAAGGTACTTTCTGGAGACGAGTTGATGCTTTTCAGTTTAAGAACGTGGTCGGAAATTCCAATCGAAATTTTAAAATATACTCTTTTAAACTAAACATAAAAAGTCAGCATTATTTACTATTACCAAATAGATTCTCAATTAAATATACGCTGAAACTCTTTGCTGAGACGAAATAACTATTTCCAATAACTTCATTGACGTGTAGACATCTAGGAAAATAAATTCCGTTTGCAACGAGTGGGTGTAAAAATATTTGCTGACATTAGAATAAAAACAAAAAAAAGAGGAATTTTGCTGATTGGACTGAAGTTAATTAGATGTTGCTTACAAGGCAATTGAAATAAATACTATAAAAGGATTTACAATTTAGTAAAAATATTCATAAAGATATCAAATAGAAACTTATAAACAAACAAACATTTAACACAAAGGAGCACCAAAACATAAAAGGGAAAATGGCAAGCATCAACATATTATCAATTGCTACTTTGATGGTTGTAACGTTAACTTTCAACGATGCAAAACCTCAGCTACAAGGTATGAAAATTTTTTTTGTGTACTTAATTTTTTTCATATGAGGAAGATTTCTTTGGTCCTATCATTTTTTTATTTTGATTAGGACCATGTCTTAATCCACCGATTGCATGCCTTCTTGATCCATGCCAATTCAAAACATGTGGATCTACCGAAATCTGTACACCGAACATTTGTGATCCCTGTACTGCCACGTGTAAACGTAAGTTACGTTAAATTTAGATCTTGTTCATTCCAACGAGACTACTTGATATATTAGTGTACTCTACTTACCGTTTTGACTTTTGAGGTTAAATATGGGATTTTTTTGACTTGTCAATTTTTACCTTCACCTCACAACCTAAAATTACAATTTGCATATTTTGGAAATTTAATCATCTTTTAAGAAAGTTTTCTTATCTTAAGGTTATCTTCACAAATACAAATTATATGATATATAGTACCGAGAAAATAAATTTGCTCAGATTCTTTGTTAGTACCGAGGGGTAAAGAACTAAAAAAAATATCGTACAATCATAGAGATATAATATAAATAGGAGAACATCTTTAAATTTTTCATTGAAATAATGCGTGTCCCAAGCATGCATTCAACTCTCAAAGGAGCTATCATTTTAGCTGCAAAATCAATTGTTATCATTGATTATTATCAACATAATTGATCACACTTGACCGAAATATATTGAATTCAACTAAATTATACGCATCATTTTGCAAACTTTAGATCGGGATATAAAATACGAAGAGTTCTATCAATTGGTAAAATATACACCTTTTTGGTACGACATTTAAGAAATGAATGACCTATTAAAACGGCATGAAAACGGCACATAATGTTTGGGAGATATTACATGCTTAAAATTTACATTAAAAACGCTTTTACTCCCTTCTTATATTCATATTTTTGTGTATTTCAAATTCAAGGAATAAATAACATGTAGCTTAATCATAATCTGAAAAATTCATGACTTGATTAAGTTTTAGCTCGCAGAAATTGATGATGTCTTTAAAAATAATTATGGCCCTTTCCAGAATTTGACGTGTAAAACAGACCTTACTTTACGACACGCATCGTGTTTTTTGTGACCTACAATTAACTACTGACGAAAGAATTTTGAATAGACGCGATCATAAAAAACTAAAGATGTTTCTCTATTTATGTTTTAATTTTTATCTCTATGGTACAATTAAAAACCTCATGGAAAAAAACTCGACTGGTACAATAATATCATTATCACTTTTAGAATGCAAAGATGTTGTTCAATGTGTTGTGAATCCGTGTGATTCTGCCAATTGTCCGTCTGGTACAGTTTGTTTACCAAATTATTGTGGAGATTGTAATGCAACTTGCAAGGTACTAAAACTAAAGCTATTTGATACATTTTCATGATAAAGACTTTCCTTAATCTTTCTTGAACACGGCAAAAATACGTAATAATTTATTGCTATAATCATTTCATAATCTCACAACTTCGCTTTAAATTTAGAGCGTCTCTTCAAGGAACGATAATAACATAAAGTAGATTGTGCAAAAGTGTCAGATCCGAGCCACAGATGGCCAGACAACTCCTCCTTATTAAATAAATATCCTCTAAATATTCCTTTTTAGCCCGGCAGTTTAAATGGATCATCCGACACAAGCTGATTCCTCACAAATTATCACGAATTAATGTAATAAACGTGACTTATATGAGTCCATGCAAAGAAAATGTAATTCGTAACGAAATCTGTTTTTATTTTCTGTTTTGCAAACCCTTTACAAACAATCCCCCTTGTAGGTACTCCAAAAATATTTAATAGTAGATGCGCAGTGGTTTCCAAGAAAGTTAGTGCAAATGCGTTTCACTAGGTTGAATCTCATTCATCTCATCAGCACCTCGATGCAGGGATGTAACAAAAAGCGTATTAAGTGTAAAGTTCCATTATCAAATATTGGAGATATTTCTAACCTGTGGTTTGTTGATAAACTATGCCCAAAATGAGAATTCTGGGTGAGAATCTTGAGGAATTTGACATAAGTGACAACAAAATGTCTTTATCGTAACCTTTGATGATATTGTAACTTTCATGGATTGTTTATTGTTACAAAGAAAGTGTGCTCTTATAATAGACAACTTTAAAGATGACGTCGTATTTCTTGAATAACTTTTGCAGTTTTTGGCGCACTATGGTGACTCAACATTTGATACTTCTGAAAATTTGATGAGATTTTTATGTTCGAAAATCCGCATAGCTTTTCAAAATAATCACTGCTAGAACCTTGGGAAAAAATAAATTACTGGCTTCAATTTGAGCCCAAGGTTTTTAGTTTAAACGAATGTACGTGCACCGAAAGAACTAGTCAGAATTTTGCTATTTCAAAATGTCGGTATATAATATACTTCGAAACGTCTTGAGGGCTTAATTAAACAGTCACGCAATATGACGGAAAACACTTATCCAATTTCTAATTTCATTTTGATGACTTCAGGACGTGGAAAACAGCGAAGTTTACAAAAATAAAAAATAAAAACGTTTATGAGTCTACTTCAAAAATATTTTATTCTACGTAAATTTTAGAATACAAATCGAAGTGATTAATTTGAATATTCTGGAAAATAAAGACAAAATAAAGAGCATTTCACTAAATTTGAAAAAAGTAGAATGATTATATTTGCTTTAGATAACTGGTTTTCATTTTATCTTTGTTCATCTGTTTACGCAACCATCCAGGAAGTTGATATTAACAAATGGATAGAAAAAAAACAGAAATATAGTCTATTTCAATTTCCACACAAAAATATAAATACTTGTATTTTTAGTCTGTCTTAATAATTTTGTCTGTCCGTGTGTGTGTGTAATCTGATTGGCATTTTTTTAATTGTATTATTTTCTACGTTTTTTATTCCTGGACAGCTAAATACAAATTTTCTGCGTAAAAAGTCTCTTCAGCAGCGAGCTAATATTGTTCCAGATACGACACGTCCATTATTTAAGTTTATACCCGTTACTAGTCAACAAAAACCTAAACATGGAGCTGTTTGAAACAGCTTCAGCTCATCTGGAAACATGGACGAAAACCGTATTCGAAAATATACTTCAACAGGTAAGGTACCTGTCGACCAGTAAATTGTTGGTAAACCGGGAAAATATCGGTCAACTGGGAAAATATCAGTCAACTATAGTATATAACAGGTCAACCAGTAAAATATCAATCATCTTGTAAATCATGTGTATATAACTAATTTGGCCAGACGAAAGTCTCATTTACAATTTTCTTTAAACGCTATTTTTAAAACATAACTTTTATTTTAGAAAATGCGATAAACAATTTTTGTCACGCTGCGCATACAAAATCCTTCAAGGTCTGACCAACCCCCTCCCTGTCCTTCATGGTTGTTTTTTTAAGAAAGAAGATTCTTTTCAAGCCTGAGTTGCATCTTTCAGGAAAGTTTGTCGTCTTACTCTGTAAAACTTTGATTTTAAGCATCTGAGCGCTTATCTAATTTTTCGGCTTTTAGGGCGGGGAGCGCTTATTAAATTATTTGTACATACAGTAGCAAAACAAAAAAAAGGCAATGATAACCGGAAATAAGTTTTGACCAACCCATCCAATCAGCAGTTTCACTAAAATGTAGTGTATTCGTCAGGTTTTGATTATACGCCAATTGGTCATAATATGTTGGCAATCAAACAAGTCAACGATACAAAAAAACAACTTATGAGCACTTTTTTGTCTGCAACGAACAAGTCAGCAAAGCTTTGCGGTCTGCGAATAAGAAAATACAGACCGGTCAAGCTAGGAATTTGCTCATATTGCCGGCAGTTTGCTGATACGGTACAGTACTCACTTGAACAAAGCATACTCTGATAGTTTTACACAGTCAGACAGCAGTAGTAGTGAGAGAAAATCCACCATCATTCTTCGTAACATAACCGACGCAACCCGAACCAAGGCCTGCAGGAAGGACCATCATTAAAAATCTTTGACATCATGTTCAAGAATTTGAATGTAACATTTCTGTAAACACACTACTAGGTCAGTCATGTGTATAATCATCAAGTTTGAGTTTCTTTACGCATTTCTTCTTTTTTGAAGTACTTTTTAAAATAAAGATGCAAAGAATAACTCCAGAATATTAATACTACTACTATAGAGTAGCATCAAGTTTCTTTACACATTTCTTCTTTGAGGTAATAAAGATGCAAAGAATAAAATAACTCCAGAACTCCAGTTTTAGAGCACACGTTTGTACCCTGAAAATATCTTTGATAAATCCATAATGGTTGTACGCTTAGTCTAATGGCGGAAAATCATAACAAACTTTGAACCGGCAACGATTGAGAGCGTCACATAGAGACATATACACGGCGAAAGCAATATCTTTCACTACAGTGAAATCTAGTCTTATTCGCAGACCTTGATAAAAACATATTTGTATAATGACAACTCCGTTTCGCAATGTATGCAAATCAGACTACAGTGAAATCATGTGAAATGGACAAGTTTTAGCTCTTTAGTGATTAGGGAAAAGGCAAACTGGAATACTGTATGGGACCTTTAAATATAGGTTCGAAGTGAATTATTTGTCGAGAGGCTGTACGGAGGCTTCTTTTGAGTTTTTGTTGTCGTCATACTTTAAATCGCGATTTTCTCAAATTACTTTTTTTGGCTGTTTGCTTTCTCCTGGCCAAAATGCAGCAAGATTGGAAAATGCTAGAAACTTGACACTTGACCTTGAATTAAGGTATACAATGAACGAGACACTTTTTTAATTTAGGCTTGCATTGTTTGCCAATGAACCATGCATAATTAATGAGGTGAACCAAGAATCAGCGATTCAAGATTGGAGTACTCGATTTGAGTTTTAAAGATCTTTTTTAAGTTTTCGTCTCGCTCATTGTGTAGAAGAACTTTTCTAGAATATGCATGCACAGTTTTGTGGCATGAATATTCCTTACAGTCCCCATTTTGGCCAGCGCGTCGCCCTTTTTACGTTTTTGAGTGGATTTTAAAGGTCATTGTATTATTTATTCAAAGTTCAAATTTTGAATGTAAAACTGATTCCTTGAAGGAAATAGCCACTAAGGGAGTGTTCCTCCTTCAGACATCAGAACATCATTCAAGAACGGCAAGTTGGAGCATTTTGATTGGAATAGAACCACTGACTTTTTTATTTTGCTTAATAGCCATTATTCCTTGACCATCATATCCCCCGTAATTGCATTTATTTTAACTCTCAAATTTAGTATCGTTTTTGGGAAGACGATTTAATGCAGAATTGCAATTGCAGCGGACTCTGGGTCAAGGATTGAAGTTGGAAGTCCTGAGAGATATCAAAATTATCAGTGATTCTATTAAAGATCCGGTTAAACACGATTTAGGCAATTTAGGCTTCAATGTAAATTCTTTCATCAGGCGGAGTACTACATTTTGAATCCAAGAGAGGTTTCACTGATTCCAGAAGTTACTCTGTGGCTTTCACGCAATTTACATTTGCAGTACTCGCGAAGTAGTCCTTCTTAGCTTGTCGATTCAAATTGTCTGCTAGGTTTCTCTGTTTTGTAATAAGCAGCCATATCCTCAGATGTTAGAAATATTGGCCATCTTTTTCCATTGTGACCTTTTCATGATAGCCTTTCTGATAGGAGTTTGGTTTACGTGTGGCTGATTATTTCCACGCTCACTTTCAAATTCGTGTCGTCGTCGGGCCTGAATTCGGCATTCGAATACTCAAAAGCAAGTCTTAACCAACAGACACGTTCTACTTATATGCAGGCGCGTATCTACAGGAAAAAAGAGGTGTCTGCGAAGCAGCACATCGAATTCGAAAATTCGAAATTTACTGACATTGGTGTCTGCTACCGCCAGACGCGCAGACCACCCCAGATACGCGCCTGCTTATATGGCATTCAATATCAAAATTCGATGATCGGAGCTCACCACACAATCAACCAGATGACCCGAACTGTATTATGTCACCAGGGGCATCGCGAGACGTGTCCAATATTAGACCGGAAGTTATCAACTATTCATTTGATTTCATAAAAGAACGATAGATTTTTTTCATTAATTATTCATATTTTTTAACTTTTTTAAAGTTCCAATATCAAACACGAAAGGGGGCATCCATCCCCGACTTTTACAACCCGTTATAGTCGGCGCGGAGTAGTCTGATTTGCATACATTGCGAAACGGAGTTGTCTTTATACAAATGCGTTTTTATCAAGTTCTGCGAATAAGTCTAGAGGCTAGGCGCGGAGTTGGTACTTCCCGCTAAAAATCAAACCAGGCCTCCCTAGTTTTTTCATTCTTCGATTCACACAGCGCGTAGGAAATTCACAGACAGGGAGTTTTTCCCGCTCCTCCACCTTACATAAAAAATATATAGCAGTATTCAGGTAAGTGCGCTGCTTAGAGAGATAAAAAGCTGATAAATGGCAACGTGACAATCAGACAATGATGATAGATGGTGGTGACATGATGACAGTGGTTGTTTTGTTCAATGACATATATGAATATAAAAGGATTACGCCCACCGGAAAGTATTCCTATGTTCGCCAGCGAAAAATGTAGCGAGCTCGTTAATTA
>JAYRBV010023265.1:0-10994 GCA_036023255.1 Mitrocomella polydiademata
TTCCTATTTAGGACACAGTGTCCTATTTAGGCAGTACCGTAAGGTGTGTCTTATTTAGGAATCTTTCCCTGACTGGCAGCATCTTAAACTTAGAAATATGCGCGTTTGATGCATCTTTTGCTTAGTCTTTTGCTTAGTCAGCGAAAAAAACAAAAAAAAGGCAGAATAGTAGCTATATTTTAGAAACCACGTTCACATGCGTTTGTTATCAAAAAGAAAGCTAGGGGGGGGGCACTCATATGATTTTGCATACAAGATGGAAAATGCACTTTAAGGGTCGGGTTTTACCCAAATGCACTTTAAGAGGCAAAAATTTGAAAACTGTGCAAATGTTTCTAAAAATGCAATGTACAGTAAGGGTACGTTTTTTAGCTTTTCAACAGTTCTGTAAGGGTGTGTTTTTTTACCGTAAGAATTTAGGCTGCACACACGGTCATTTTAAAGACAAGACAAGTGCCCCCCCCCTCACCCCGGGAGTTTTCCAAGGTTCAAAGACGATAAGAGCTGGGGTGGTTTTTATTTCCTGGCCTAAAAAGCCTTTGGTTTTAGGTGAACATTAATGGCTTGCTTGAAAAACTCTTCACAGATTTCAATGATCATTACAAATTGAATACTAATGAGTATTTCTAGTGGTCGCTATTAAGGGATCTACAGCAACAGATTTATATAGGTAAGTTGCTTCCAGAATCAAAAGACTTTTTGAGATAATGTCTCTGGTGTCTATTCTTAAAGAAACTTCTGCGCACGTGAAAGAGTCTGTAACAACGTTACCATATTTGTTATGATTTTTTCTTTTGCTGACTAAGCAAAAGATGCTGCCGACCATCAAACGCGCAAATTTCTAAGTTTAAGATGCTGCCGACCATCAAAGATGCTGCCGACCATTAAAGATGCTGCCGACCGTATACGGAAAAAAAATTGCACCATCGCAAGTAGATTATCGTTTCCATACATTTGTTTGTTTGTCCCTTTTCTCAAAAAGAGGGGGTTTATTTGAGTCTATTCAATGGGGGATGTTTTGAAGAAATTAGATACCTAATTTGATTAGTAAATTTATTGACTAAATGGTAAATGATTTAAAATCAAAAGGTGACTGTTGTATAAAATTATGTGTGTATAATTGTAAAAACAATAACCAAAAGCTTCATGTTTGTTGATGAGAATAAATGTAAAAACAGTATGCTTTAAAACCAGACTATTGCAGGTTTTTTAAATTTGAACAATAAAACCATTGGATCTGAAGTTTGGTCAGCATGGCTTTGGTATTATTAGACTTCATTATTAGTATATTGCATTATATCCAGTCGTGTTAGCTTCTTCAAGAAGCTCTTGTTTCTCTTTTTTTTCATTTATTCTTTTATCCGTATGCCATGGTGTTTTACGTTTTGTTATTTATTTTAAAGTTTATTGATATTAATTATTTTATACAACATAATGCACATATATATATTTTACGCTTTTTCTGTAAGAAGAAACATTTATTTATGGAGACAGGGAAATAAATTGATTAATAATAATAATAATAATAATAATAATATATATATGCAGTCTTTTTCACGATCTGCTGTAGTGAAACCTTTTAATTCACAATTGCAAATAGTGTCTGCAAAAGCCTGGTACCAGGTGGGAGATATGTAGATATATATATATAACATGTTAATCATTTTGTATGGTTTTTTTTTTCATTATAGATATGTAGGCATGCGACTTTAATCATACTTTGTTGAGTTAAAAAACTAGTAAAATATTAAAACCACAGAAGATTCCATTTTGGTTAGATGGAAATATCGTTTGGACCAATAACTTTTTCATCTAATTTTGATTCAGGAAATCTAGCATGTGTAGAGCAAGTATGTGACATTTGTAGTTCAAATAGTTTCAGCTGGAAATTTTTTGTTTAGATTTACTGGGAAACTTATATCTATATATATTTTACCCAAATTTTTGTTAGCCACTAATTTAGTCTATCTAGATATTGATACGTTAGCTTGGTCTGTCCATATTTGTAATGTCTAAACATTGTAACGTTCAATACAATGCATTCACATTTATTTACATCAAAACAAAGACAGCGTGAACGTAAGCCTGCTCTTTTTGAGAACGCAGAATGATGGCGGTGCCGGCAAAACCTGTAGTATAAGCGCTTAAATGTCCATTGTTTTTTGGGACAAGTAGTGTATATTAGTTATGTCAACACTATGTCTTGAAATGTTGAAATGGTGTACAGTAATTTTTTATTTTAGGTCTGCAAATCAGATGACCAAAAAGAAGAAAGTGACTTTGAAGTTTCAGAAACTTCAGATTATGAATTCAATCTATGGACATCACCCGATGCTGCTGGCACTCTGTATGAGAATGGGAATAGAACATGGTTTTATTTCTCTGTAAAAGGGCCATTGGCTTCAAAATCTATAAAGTTTAACCTTATGAATTTAAATCGACAAAGTCGACTGTATCGCCAAGGGTTATGTCCTTTTTACAGATCAACATGCTTAAAGAATAATTCATGGCAAAGAAGCAAGGATAAAGTTACATTTGAGGTCTGTATTCCATATTTGCTGTGAAATTTTCTCATGCTTAATGTAGGCTGATAATGTACATACATAGATAAAGATGTTTCGTTTTCAAGTGATTTCTAATTTACCTATTGGTTCATATTGTTGATTTTTCTTAAAGGAGAACTAGCGTCAATTTTTTTTCTTCACTTAAATATATATTTGTTAGAGGACCTGCTAAAAAGTATAAATAAAAAAAACATAGCTCTCTAATCTCTAGTTGAATTTAAATTAACTCTCTTTTCAAGTGTCTGTCGTTGACTCTTTCACACTATTCACACATTTTATTAAAATATGAATACTGTTGAAAAGGTATCAAAAAGAAAAAGATTATTTAAAACGTAAAACGCATCCTTTCTTCTACTTACACTAACTTTTACATTTTGATTTGTCTAGACTTTTCAGCAGCTCCTCTTCCAAATTAGCCAAACACGCTTTCATTTAATTTCAAATAAGCGAAGGATAGGTTTTTGATGTTAGCTCTCTTTTAACCGCTAACTTTGAAATAACGTTTAGGTAATAACTGTAGAGGGACTTAATTGATACCAGCAATTTTCTTTTATTTCCAAATGTTTTTAGACTAATGAGAGGAATTTTCAAATCACTTTTATTCACCGTTTTATGGAGGTGTCTAAGATATCAACAACGTACTTTGCTTTTTGTTATCCATATTCGTATGACGACTGTCAGCAGTACCTGTCTATGTTAGAAGAAATTCATACATTACGCGATGATGTTGCAGTACAGGATAAAGGTATGATTCAAAACAGATTTTTTGGTTTCTGGTTTAAGTAATAAGCAGTCTGCCAGTGTACAGTACTGTCTACCAAAGAATTTATATTAATTTTTAAGAGAATACTGTGTTATCAACATATTTTATTTTTTTTTTGGTTTTGGTACCAAGAAGAGTGGGTTCATCGCATCATTGAAATAACCTACTCGTTGATGATTTCTAATGTTTTTAGACTGCAGCTCCTTTTTTCTATTTAGACATTTATTTCCATCGTGATACTTTGGTTCGTTCAAAAGATGGGTTAAAAGTAGATTTATTGACAGTCTCATCTATGAAAGGAATCACAGAGGTTCAAGAAAAATCCTTGTTGGGAATTTATCCTAACAAAGACCAAACAAGAGCAAAAATATTTCCCCAAAAAAAGGTACAACACTATGCTATTTTAAGAACCAGCTAGAAATTTTGGTTGGTTTATAGATAAGTCTTAGATTTTGGGCCAAGTCAATTGATATTTGGTGATGAGAACAAACTTGATTGTCGTGTCATTATCTTTTTTTCTTAATTGAATGTGTTAAGAGCTGCTTGTAAGGGGATCTGAGCTTGTGGGGGGGGGGGGGGGTTCTGCAGGAACGAGGTAACGTTAGTTTTAGGTGTTTTGCAAGGCTGGCAGGCTTTCTACTTGTGAAATAATATACTTTCATTGGAATTTTATAAAATTGGGGTTCAAGTTAAGCTTAAAATATAAGTTAAGATATAAGAATGTTATATGTTATACATTTTTTAATTTTTAGATCATCTTTTTAACAAGCCGTGTTCACCCTGGAGAAACTCCTGCAAGTTTTGTGTTCAAAGGATTTTTGGATTTCCTACTTCGGAAGCAAGATAGAAGGGCCACAGTTTTACGAGATTTGTTTGTGTTTAAATTAGTACCCATGCTAAATCCTGACGGTGTAAAACGTGGACATTATCGAACAGATACATACGGAGTTAATTTGAACAGAACTTACCAAGATCCGAATATTTTCAAACAACCTACCATATTTGCCATAAAAACACTTATGATGTATCACCACTTCAATCGCATTGACCCTAAACTTTGTACCAAAGATTTGAAAGCCTCAGCTAGTGCTGCAAGTTTGATGGACGATGAGAAAGTCGACATTTTGCGCCCGTGTAAAACTGAACCATGTCTTCCTGATAGAGCTAATCAACAAAAAGAGAAAAATGAATTATATTCGTCGTGTGAAACTATAGATGATCTGGTTGATAGTAGTGTTTTAGCTAAGGTAAAGTTTACATCTAAAACTGATGATAATGTTTTGTCAGAGGTGGCCATAAGCAATGGTTTCCTTCAGCATGCAAGCACTTCTGATAATTTGAATGCTGATTCAAACACTGAAATACAAATACCAAACTATGAGAACGGAATATTTGCCTACATCGATCTCCATGGACACGCATCAAAACGAGGTTGTTTCATTTATGGAAATCACTTTGAAAAAGAGAAAGATATGATTGAGTGCATGCTGTTGCCGAAATTGATTTCTTTGAATTCGTCGCACTTTGACTTCAGTGCATGTAATTTCACTGAGAAGAATATGTATCATAAGGACAAGAACGGAGTTTCCAAAGAAGGCAGTGGTCGTGTTTCAATGTTCAAAGCTCTTGGAATTATACACTGGTAATTCGTTGTTGTTGTTGTTGTTGTCTTTTTTTTCAATCTAGCGAATCTTACAGAGTGCGTGGCCCGAGTGATTAGAACCCTGTATAAAAGAGGTGTTTAGAAATCTTTGTAAATTGTGCCATCATTTAAAATATGGTACTTTTCATATCGAGACTTAAAAGACGCAAATTTTCTTCGTCGCGCAACCATGGTGGGTGACAATGAACCCACTACCCAAACATCGCCCCGCCCCCCTAATAATTTGACCTTACGGCCTAGAACCTAATGTTTATAAATATAATTCATTCTAATGCTTTCTGTCAGATCTCTCTGGACTATGAACTTCTTCTTGTTATCACTTCCCATATTAACCATTTATCGACACCCTGTAGTTTAAATTGTTATGTTGCAAGTTGAATGATAAACAACCCTACCCTTTTGTTTACTTGCCAAAAGAAATCGTAAAAGTCATATGTACTATAAAAGGTGCTCTTGGGAATTAAGATAATTGGGTTTTCCATCGTTGAAATTAAAAAAACATTGGAGACTCGAATCATTCAATATATAGCCATTATTTAATATATTTATTACTAAAGCTACACACTTGAATGCAACTATAACACTGGGCGTGCAACTAATTCCATTTCAAGTGCAACTAATGATGATGGGCGGGCTACACCACCGCCACAGCCGGGATTTCCTCCACGTTACGCACCTGAACATTTTGAAGAGGTATATACGAGTAATAAGAATTTTATTTGGCTTGTAGTAACATACCTTATCGGACAAAACATTCTCGGACAAAAGTGACGAACTTTTCCGAGGGTAGAGAAAATTTTGTCCGATAAGGTAAGTGAATCTTGTATTGACATGTGTACGATAAGGTAAGTGAATCTTGGATTGACATGTATCTAATGTCAAGAATTTAACAATTTATCTTTTTACATTATTTACCCTTTAAGGAAGGATGGAGATTTGACGTAAATCAAGGCATTTTTAAGGGCTTTAGTTAATAGTTCAATTTACTTGTCTGGATCAAGGCACCTTTAGCTATGAATACTAAACAAATCATTAAAGTTTGTGTTCTTCATAATAATGTAGGTTGGCAGAGGAACGGCTATTGCAATACTAGACCTTTGTAACAGCAACCCGTGGTCTAGGTTGTCGACATCAGAATTCAAATCACTGGCCGGTGTACGTGGATGGCTCGCGAAGCATATCAAAGGAATATCAAAGTCTGCCGCTTTAAAGAAGAAGAGTCAAGGGAAAACTTCATTCAGGTTTTTCTATTGAAATATATCTTTTTCTACTAATTCAATTTTAGTACACTTAGCTCCCCTTGATTTACAACGGTCCTGTAAAGTGAGCCATTGTTTCTGGAGAATTGGTCAATTGATACGATTCAGTGGTATATTTAGAACAAAGGCATTTTCCGGGACTTTTTTTTTACAAATAAAATTGCCGGGGAAAACCTGATTTTTCCCTGATAATTTTTTGGGGTGATTTGAATTTTTTTTTTCCTCCTTCACATTTTACATGCATAGTCATACAGACGGAGTGTTTTTTTAAGGGCTATTATTTCCTTTTAATTGTCTGCTTTTGACAGGAGCGTGACTACGTTCTAAATGCCCTGCTGCAAATTAATTTATTTTGTCGTGGAAAGTCCTGGAATTCCGGAATTTGAAAGTTTTTTTGAGTGGTCACCATGGTTTTTTCGACGGTAGTGTTGAATTGTACAATAATTTTTTTTCTGACTCATTTCTTTGCAGTAACTATTTGATGAAGGATATGAGGAGGTATTCGTCACAACCATCTTCAGTGTCAGCCGTGTTTGCACCTGCTAAAGTCAGCATCAATAATATGAAGCTGACTGAAGAAACAAAATCGCCAGCGGTTTCCCAACAAAAAACGACTTTAACTTCAAAACATAAAGAAAACAAAAGCAATAACACACTTACTACTATCTTCGACAGTCCCGGCCATAAGGAGTCAGAATCCTTCAGTGACGTATCGATGAAACCAGCACCAACATCACAATATGGATTCAAAGATGCGAGCACTGAAATCAAAAGCCCTGGTGAGTTTATGTAAACTTGGTGCCTCTCGTTGAGCCGGATTCTACAGCTTTATGGCCACCATAAAATATCGCCAGTTTGCTCAGCACCAAATATGTGGTTTTTGAGTTACAACCACCTACCCTTTTCATGTGGTTTTTGAGTTACAACCACCTACTCTTTTCTTATTGTAACAATAGGTTTATTGTTCTCGTCGAAAATTAAAATACGTTTTGTCTCTATTTAGAAAAGTCTAGAAGAACTGTGGCCAAGAAAAAAGAGGAATCTAAAAAGGAAATTTCTAAAACCAAACTTAAAAAAGATACGGATATGGGAACTGACACATCCATGTCAGTAGAGAGTCCAACTTTGCACGCTGCTTTACCCAAAAAGAAAAAGAATACTACCTCTCTCAAAGCTAAAGTCAAAACAGTAAGTTTTATTTGTTGTTGTTTCTTTAATTTTTTTATCCTTCAAACGAGGTACAGTTTATTTATAACATACAACGGTGTAATCATTGCGATAAAGATAAATGCAAAATAAATTCACATTCACAAACACAAATACCACGGGTCACAAACGTTTCAATAATTTCGGTTTTCAAACTTTTCAAAAAATTTAACTACGTTATTCTGGATAGAAATAGATATACAATGTTAAAAATCTTGAACTTAGAGAAGTTTTGTCCTTAAAAGAAAGCTTATTCCATGTCCTCTTGGAGCTTCTTCTTAGTCAATCAAGTATTGAAACTACACTGTCCCAAATAATGGACCTCTTAATTGATCCTATTGGATTTCTTAGTTCTTGCATTTTAAATATTTCTGGTTGTTTGTTATCTGGTAATTCATATCACATTCACCAATAACAATGACAGCAATGAACCAAGACCAGTTCCTAAGGTCAAGAATAACTGCATGGTGACTCCAGCAATCTCCATCGAATCTACTTCAACGAGTTGTGGACCGTACATCATGCACAGACTGGTAAGATAGCCGTTACTGACCGCAAACATCAAATTGAAGACGATTAGATACGCATCGTGTTTGAAAACAACAGGGAAAAAATAGCGTGGATGATAGTTGCATAAAGCTAACAACATGATAAACACAATTCTAGAGATGCACATCACTGGTAACCATCTGCTGTCCTTCCCGACGATTTTGATGGATCCGGAGACGATTCTTCCAGCAAAATCACCAACATTGAAAACCAGGAAGGCTGCGGTTGCTGTAAAGTATTTATTGGTCCATGCTGAACCATCGCTAACATTGACTGACTGTATTCCACTCAGAACGGCTGGCATAAGACCAATAGTGACTGTGTAGATACTTGTTACAGATAAAGCTAGAGGATAGATCTTTTTGATAACATCGAAAACGCTTGGAGCTCGTCTGCCACCTGCGTCGTGTTGAGAATTTGCTGTATTTCTTATTAACTCTAGTTTATTTATAACCACATGCTGTCTATTCATGATAACATAAGCTGCAATGCAAATAAATAGGATAATCGTTCCAATACTGAAATATACTGTTGTATCTGTTTGAATGTTGTTGCCGATAGCCAAGGATGCGATATCGGAGATCGATGCAAATGTCCCGGCAACACTCATACCCACTATTGTTCCTTGGATATATCGTGGTCCAGTAACCCCTGCTATTCCAAATATAGTTCCTTGGAAGATACCTGAGCAGAAGTTAATGATGGCCACACTAACTAGGGTTGTGTAAAAAAAGGTGTCAGTCCATGAGGATGTGTCTATTTTGGCGAGGACAGTCGTCATGGTAAAGCATATTATCGAGATGGCAAGAGTTGTGATGACTCGTGCATCTCTTGAGACTCGATTGGTCAGGAACAAATTGATGACTAGCGCCACACCACACGGAATTTGTGAGCAAATCGAAAAGGCACTCTCAAACATTTTCCGGTCGCTTTCATTGTCCTTTAACTTGTCTTTGAAATATCGATCAGCATTTATGAAGAAGTTCCAGGGAAGTAACAGTCCGATACCGATAATGAAATAAGAAATGTAGGTTTTGTTGTATTCATCAGGGATTTCTTTTTGAGTACTACTGATGCTGTCATTCTCTTCTCCTTCTCCTTCACCATCATCAGGGATCAAAACTTTACGTTCTGCTTCCATAGCCATTGTCGGGATTAATGACGTGTTGCGTTAATTTTTGTTTACAATAATAATCTGTTCTGTTTGTTCTAAAGAATAAAAGTAAACAATTAGCTACAACCTGGTCTTGATAAATTGTATTCTGTCTCACGAGAGAGTTCTACATGTAATTTTTTGAAGTACACATTAAACTGTATATAAGATTTATTCTACTTTTGTCAGAACACTTTTTCAGGAGTCAGGTTTTAATTTCGCAGACATTAAAATATTTAATAGCAGCTTGGATCTCTATGCTTGGATACGCTCTGTAAAAAAAAAGAAATTTCAAGTGCTGTACTTTATCACCTTATTAAAAAGTCTAAACTAAAAACTTACCTTGATTCACAGTTCACTACTTTAAGTTATGTGTTATTTCTTAGGTTTTCTGTCGTTTGAAAATATGAACCTGAAAATATGCGACAACAAAAACGTGTAATTCATAACAGTTGTACGCAACTCACATCAGCGTGAAAGTTCAGACTGGTGTCAATTCTTCTTTTTAATCACACTACATCGATTTGAAATCTAATTCGATGATGGTAAAGGGTGGCAACCATGGGCCACCATAGTAGTGAATAATTGTCGATCATGTGTGACAATAGTCTTGATCAACGTTATAGTCTTGATCGATCTTATTACCCGAGTAGAAGGGCCGAATATGATATAAACAGATTAAGAGCAATTGATTGGTTTCTTCGCGTACGAATTGACGGAAGTTAATATTCGGAGGCTATTTCCCGACTAAACAGTTACTCCATTTTTTATATCAATATTTTTTTATTACTTTCGCACATGCGCAGTTTAGCATTTTGTCAATATCGACAGTTCAGTTTATGCAGCTGGAAGTGTTTGACCTTTTTTGGAAATTCGTTCTTATGATACCATACTTTTCAGCATATTCAAAACGAGGCAAGACTTGATTTCCACGAAAAGGTTTATTTTTAACAAAAATCCGAAAAAAAACTTCCCAAAACAACTCATCCGTTTCTCTATCAATTCCTATACGCCAGCTTAAAATCTCAATACTGTAGCTTGAGTTCACTGCAGCAAAAAAATTTCTCACTAAGGTATAAACCAAGCTTAAAAGTAATCAGATAAGCCCAAAACGATGGAAATTTCAAAAACGGTGTTTTTATCTTAGGAGAGTTTTTATATATTTTTCTAGAACTAGAAATTAAATTGATTAATTAAATTAGAACACATTAATCCTACAAGAATGTAGAAAAATCTCTACCTGTATATTTCTAAAACCTTTCCCTAATATTATTACAGACCGAATCATGGACTGCAAAGACTATACCTGCATATGTACTCACACGAAACCAGTTTTCCGGCTAGACTCGTTATTTATAGAGTAAAACTAAGCGAAAAGAAAAATTTTCTAAAAAGTTTATGCAATTCTTGACCATTTCATCCATTTTCAATCACTTTTTCTACATAACTACATAACTACATGCTTTGATTAGTTGAAAACGATTAGTGAAACGAGCATGGTCATTAAAAAGGTGTTGAATTTAAAAAAAAGCTGAATTATCTTGGGAAAGAAATATTTGATTTGTTCTTTAAAAATTCTATAGGCTGCGGTTAAATGAGAACCTCACAGAGAACGAGACAACCCTTATTGCCCCCGCAGGTGAAGTATATCATACAATGAACAAGTGTTAGAAATTCTATAGGCTGCGGTTAAATGAGAACCTCACAGAGAACGAGACAACCCTTATTGCCCCCGCAGGTGAAGTGCAGCGTAGCCGAGAAGGCTATAATAGAGAGTCCCGGGTGTATAAGGGCGTAATATGGGAATCCTATCTCAAAATATTTTTCAGTTTCAGTA